>BGNK01001626.1:20246-60329 GCA_003297005.1 Symbiodinium sp. clade A Y106 | reverse complement strand
AAGCTCCGGACTTAAGGTGGAAAATAGGGTTTAAGGTTTAGAGTTCAGGGTTTGGGGTTGGGGTTCAGGGTTTAGAGTTCAGGGTTTGGGGTTGGGGTTCAGGGTTTAGAGTTCAGGGTTTGGGGTTGGGGTTCAGGGTTTAGAGTTCAGGGTTTGGGTTTCGAGTTTAGGGTTCAGGGTTTAGAGTTGAGGGTTTGGGGTTGGGGTTCAGGGTTTAGAGTTTAGGGTTCAGGGTTTAGAGTTCAGGGTTTGGGGTTAGGGTTCAGGGTTTATTTGGGGTTGGGGTTCAGGGTTTAGAGTTTAGGGTTCAGGGTTTAGAGTTCAGGGTTTGGGGTTAGGGTTCAGGGTTTAGAGTTCAGGGTTTGGGGTTGGGGTTCAGGGTTTAGAGTTCAGGGTTTGGGTTTCGAGTTTAGGGTTCAGGGTTTAGAGTTCAGGGTTTGGGGTTGGGGTTCAGGGTTTAGAGTTCAGGGTTTGGGGTTAGGGTTCAGGGTTTAGAGTTCAGGGTTTGGGGTTAGGGTTCAGGGTTTAGAGTTCAGTGTTTGGGGTTGGGGTTCAGGGTTTAGAGTTCAGGGTTTAGGGCTTAGGGTTTGGCGTGACAAAGCCGAGATGGCATACTCGCAGGTTATGTTATACGTTTGTTATTTGATGATGTTTTGTACCCAAACCCGAGCCCCTAAACCCTAAACTTAACCCCTCCCCCAAACCTAAACCCTAGACATTCCCATCACCCTAAGCATTTCTTGATGAACCGAGGCCTACATCCTTACCAGAACCCTGAACATTCTCTTGATGAGCCCCTAAACCCTAAACCTCGAGGCCTACATCCTTACAGTATTGGCTTGCATGCTCTTCGGCATCCGTCAGCTGCGTCTCTTCCAGAAGGCAGGATCTCTTGGAAAAGGTAAAAAAAAGGGGGCCTTGATAATTAGAATAGGGCTCCTCTAAAGGCTTTCCTTAAAGGGGGGTCGAAAAATACCGAGGGTTCCTTTAAGGGTTCCTTGTAAAGGGGTCTATAAGGATTGCTATCAGGGGTGTTAGGGGGTTTAGTATAGGGGCCTTAGCAATTACCCATACTATTTTGGGGGTTCCTTATTATAATTATAGTATAACGAGCCCCAAAACCCTATTCTAATTATTAAGGCGCCTGTATTATGGCCCAGAGAGCCCAATACCCCTTAGTTAAGGAACATACCCTTGAATTAAGAGGGGCTTCCTATGATTTAGGCTACATTCCTTAACTAAGGAGTACTGGGCTCTCTGGGGAAGATTACAGAATTCTGCAGGTTAAGACCTCAAAGAACCTTTTCCGAAACCCTGACAGAATGCTTCGGACTCATAGAACCCTTGTAGAATCCTTGTGCAAAACTCTGTAGAAGCCCTCGCGGAACCTTTGTAGGGCCCTTCTTAAAACCCTGATACAAAACCTTTTCAAGAAACCCTTACAAAGGACCTGGCATATGGGTGGTTGTCAAAATTATGGTCCCTTTTTGGGTCCTTATTATAATACGGCACCTAATATTTAGGGTACCCAAAAAGGGGCCATAATTTTGACAACTACCCATATTCATAGCATCTCTGGAATCGAGTTTAGGGCGCCCAAAGCCCTGATTCTTGAACCCCAAACCCTCAACCCTACACTCGAAGCCCTGAGCCCGAGCTGGAACTCCGCAAGGATGGGCTCTTGTTGCGGAAAACAATTTGCCCGAATTTTGAAGCCATGTTATGTATAAAAGATCCATATAATTGCCACTTAAACCAAGTTCCTTAACGCCTAAGCCCTAATCCTTAAACATTAAACCCTTTTATGCTAGCTTAACTTAAGTTCCTTGACCCTTAAACCCTTATAGACTCCTTGAAGGAGCCCTAAACTATGGTATCCTAAACCCTAAACCCCTATTAAAACCCTGCAACGAACCCAAAATTATGGTAGCTTAAATTATTAAGGTCCTTCACAAGAGCCCTTATAGAACCCCTGAAGGAACCCTGAATTATGGTAGCTTGAAATAGGGTCCTTCACAAGAACCCACAAAGGTGGACATGACCAACTCGACCCACAAGGACTACGCTGCACGACACTCGCCGACAGAAAGGGCTTCGAGAGTTTTTGGGCGTTGGGGGTTTTTATCGTTGGGGTTCCTGTAAGGGTTCCTTGAAGGGATCTATGGGTGTTCTATAAGAAACTTTTAGGGTTTAGGGGTTTGGGGTTTTATTTAGTGTTTAGGGCTTGTGCTTTAGGCGTTTAGTGTGGTTCCTTTAGGGCTTAAGGTTTTGGGCTTCGGGTTTAGTATTTAGCCGTTTTGGTGTTTTGCTGTAGGGCTTGCTGTCTTTATGTTTGGGGTGTACGGCCTGGGGCTTAAGGTTGGGTTGAGGGCATTGGGAGAAGTTGGCTGAAGCCGAAACGATGAACCCCAAATATAGATGCCTTACTTGTAAGAATACTGTTCTGAAGGTTTCCGTCCTTGGTATAAGGCTAGCACAACATAGGAAGCACAACATCCACCCAAACCCTCTTCTAATCACAAGTCATCGACGAATGGATGCCACTGAGGCTTGAATGGAGCTTGAGCCCACTGTATGGCCCCGGAAACTTGAAACTCCAATGCTCTTACATTCAGAGCCCCTTTGTTTCGGATTCCTAGTATGGTTTAGAAGAAGCAGAAGCCGAAAAAGAGAAAACGTCGTCTCAGGTATCCGCAACCTGCCTCTCCTCGATGGTACCACGCCTGTCGAAGAGGACCTGAAGACGGATTTGCTTACTTGAAGGCTCATGGGACTTAGTAAGTAAGGTTATAAGTAGGTTATAATTAGGATAACCCCAGTTAAGGGCCTTATAACCCCAATTATGACCTACTTACTAAGTCCCATGATCCTCTAAGTAGGGTTTAGACTTTGGGGTTTGAGGGTTTAGACTTTGGGGTTTGAGGGTTTTCGTGTTGTAGGGCCTAGGGTTTCAAGTTCGGGCTCTAACCCCAGAGCCCTACACGGTTCAGGGTTTAGGAACGGTTTGAGGCTTTAGAGTTTCACGGTTCACGAGATGGGGTTTAGGGTTTAGGGCTTATGTGGGTAAGGGTAGTCACTTCTTGAAGGCTCAAGCGACTTGGTAAGCGCGTTCGTACTAGGCTTATCAACAAGAGCCCCACATGTGAAGCCTACAACCTCAGATTTAACTTGCTTACGAACTCAGAGAGCCCAAAACCCCTTAATTGAGGAACAGATCTTAAATCATAGTATAAGCCCCTTCTAATTCTAGGTATGTTCCCTACTTAAGGGGTATTGGGCTCTCTGGGAACCCCCTGCATCCTTGAAGCTGTCCTTTACGGGATCCTTTCAGGGCTCCTTTAATATAAGGGTTTAGGGTTTTAGGAGTTTTGGGCCTTTAGTGTTTAGGCATCGCTTTTTTGGGGATCCCCCGAAATTTAGCCGAAAGTCAGGAGCTCAAGAAGCGCGTCGAGGACGTCACGGGCCAGAAGGCGAGAATTTTGGATTTTATCATTCGGGGAGTTCTCTAAGTGATTGCCCCTTTTAGGGTCCTTTTTATAAGGGTGCCGTACTATTTGGGGGACCGAAATTACCCGTTTAGGAACGAGCCTGAGAGCAGTTCATGTGCACAGAGCTTTGTGTCAATATGTGGATGTCGCAAGCATGTTCCCTAAACTTACCAACAGATTCCTGAAACGGATGTCGTTGCACTCCAGGTAGCTTCTTTTGCCAGGTCGGGGACATGATGCCTCATGATGTACGCCTAGCTGCCTACATCCATTTCCGCTTGCTGTCCTTGACTTTACATCTGTCAGTGCTAGGGCCTCAGCTGGCCAAACCAAGTCTGCTCTCCTGGGCAGCAGATTTCTTCAAGGTACCGTGGGAGAACGTGTCCAAAAACATCCCAGCTAGGGAGCTTTTACTCACAGTCAAGCTGTTCACATGCACACTTTTCGAAGGACTGACAACTTGACAGTGAGCGATGGGGTGGTGGTCGTCGTGGTCGTGGTCCTGGCGGTGGCAGTCGTGGCCGTGGTGGCGGTGGCAGTGGTGGTGGTGGTGGTGGTGGTGGTGCATTTATTCACACGTCCACGCGATATTGCGAGCATTGCAGTTTAGCAGTTCCTCTCCCGTTTAAACGACGAGGTAGGCGGGATTTCGGTTAATCATGGTGAACCCGCACATGGATAGTGAACCCTGCATGATCACTGTGAACAATCACGGAAGGTGGTCGGCGTATCCGTGTGCTGGGATTTCCAGGTGTCGCCAGCAGCAAGTGAGGTTTCGGGCAGAAGTTGGGGGTTGAAGTTCCGAATTCTACCGGATTTTTATGTTGCTTTCGGACAAACTACGAATTTGTTGAGGGCTTTAGCCTGTCAGAATCTTCCAGCCAGACACGGAAAGCCATGCACCAAGACCACACACACGTCTTCCTAAGTTGCAGGCCAGGCCTGTTGGGGAAGGAGCCGATACGATCTGTGCTCCCGTGTCCAGTCATGGTTAGGTCAGGATGTTCCCAGCCCTGCAAAAAAAGGCCCTCCCGCAAAAGTTGACTCCAAACTCCTAAACCGAAAGCCCCTAAGTACTAATTACCGGCCATGGATAGAACAGCGAACCCTATGAGGTTTATATGGGGGTTGATCAAAGTTATGGGCCCTTTTGGGGTCTGTATTATAGTATTTTCCTTATGGTCTAGGGGGCCAAAAGGGGCCCATAATTCTGATCAAACCCCATATAGGGTTCAGCCTTTGAGCCCTAAACCCTGATCCCTAACTTCCGCGTGGCACAGAAGCCCAAAGTAAAGGCCCTCCGCACCCGAAGCTCCGATCCTGTAATGTAGAAGCCGAAACTTAGTGGCTGAGTAGGTAACCTTTAACCTTTTGGGGCTTATAGAATCCTACCATTCTTCGAAAGGTTAAACCCTAAACCCTCAACCCCAAACCCTAAATCCTAAACCCCTAAACTAACCTTTTTTGGGCTGGGGTACTCAGCGCCTAAGGAAAATCTACTGAAATCATTCCTGAGGGTCCCTTACCATAAGAAAATAAGTCAGGATCCCAAGACCCTTATGATTGTTAAGGCCCTCACATCGCCTCTGGAGGAGCCGAGAAGTTAGCATAGGGCTCTGGTGTAGTGGTTTAGGGTTTAGGGCTCTGAATAATGAGGAAAATGTGCAAAAGTATACAACCCTTCGGGTTCCCTAGTATATTCACTTATGTTTACTCCCTAACCCGCACCCACCCCCCCCCACACAAAAAACAATACTCAAATTTAGTAGGATAAGAAAATAATAACAGAAATGGCAACAATAATGTTAGATAGAATGTTCTAGTTAATATAGGGGGCTCCTTATTATACTTATGGTATAACATACCCCAAAACCCTATTCTAAATATTAAGGCCCCCATATTACTCATGAGCCAAAACCGTAGCCCAGGAGCATGAGGAGGAGCTCTTGGACCTGCTCCAAAGCCAGTAGCTGGCCGAAGTACAGTTTAGGGTTCAGGATTCAGGGTTTGGGGTTTAGGGCTTAGGATTGAGGGTTTAGGGTTTGGGTTTAGATCTCCAGAGACTGTCGGATCCTCTGGGGTTTGGGAGCTTTGGGGGGTTGGTATAGAGGCCTAACAGCTGGAGCGCGGTTTGGGGTGTATAATCATGTGGGGACCAGAAGTGGCTAGGATATCGATGTTCAAAGCTACTTCTAGGGTTGGAGTCAGAAGGTGTGTCTTTGTCTGTGCCTGTGGTGTTTATGCGATCGTTGCGACCACTGGGCTCTTTCGTTAAGGCTTAAATGCGGCTTAAACCTAAACCCTAAAGCCTTCGGTGGCTTTGACAGCTTTCATGCAGGCATTGCAAGCTTGCAGGTTGTATGGGCTGGGGAAAACAAGTAACAGTTTGCTAGCTCAGGTCGTTGACAGCTGGATGGGTCATAAAGTCATAATATAGGGCTGGAATAATTAGTAATGTATGCCAGTATAGTCCTTATACAGCTATGGTTCAATGTAGCCCGAAACCCTATTCTAAGCCCCCTATATTGGCTTTGTACTGTTCCAACGTGTGCGAGTCGAATTGAGAATTCGAAAGGCCACTGTTGCAAGATCCAAGCTAGTCTTAAAAGCCTACAAAGCTGGTCATACATCATAGTAAGTCAACCCACCACGCTCTTCTCAGAAAGACACCAAAAAGATCAAACAAAGTATAGCAACCAGAAGAAAGCCTAAAGCACCGAAAGCTGGCCTCTAAACCCTAAACCCCAAATCCTAAACCCTTAACCCTAAACCCTAAAACCCTAAACCCTAAAACCTGAAACCCTAAACCCTGGCCCAGGCTGGTGGAAAGGGAGCTCGAGCTCCACCCACTGCCCAAGCGTGAGACGGAGCCCGAGGACCCCACTAAGGGCTCATACTAGGTTCGTACCCTTTTGCCCTTGTTGGTTTCTTAGATAGTGAACGGGGGAACTTTAAACTTTTTGGCTGTATACAACAGCTCTATCTTAAAAAGTTTGAATTTTTTGGCGCCCAGTTGTTGAAGAAGAGAGCCTGATTAAAACCGAACACTAGGAAAAAGAGTACCCTTATTATGAAGGGGGGGCCTGTACCTCAAATAACCTACCTTTTTAGGGGCTCCTACATATGAGTTCTCTATACAAGTCTCTACAAATGTAAATTATTCGGGGTTAAGGTAGGATTACTTAAAGGATCATGGGACTTAGTAAGTAAGGTTATAAGTAGGTTATAACTAGGATAAGCCCAGTTAGGGGACTTATAACTCCAGTTATAATCTACTAAGTCCCATGATCCTTTAAGTAACCTAAACTCCCCCATTATAGAACCCTTATAGATCCTTTTACGGAGGCCTTTAAGTAACCTAAACTCCCCCATTATAGAACCCTTATAGATCCTTTTACGGAGCCCTTTAAGTAACCTAAACTCCCCCATTATAGAACCCTTATAGATCCTTTTACAAAGGCCTTTAAGGAGCCATTATCCTCGAGGTAGGGCTTTCGAGGGAGTGTAAGGGAGTCCAAAGGTTGAGGCTTTGGCGGTTGTGTAAGCAGGAGGCTTACTAGGTTCCTGGGGTCTAGGGTTTAGGGTTTAGGGTTTAGGGAGGAGGCTTACTAGGTTCCTGAGTAGCCCTGAAAGGGCTGTCAATATCGGGACCTTAAGAATTAGAGTAGGGCTCCTTTCAAGGGTTCCTGAGTAGTACCCTTTTTAAAGGGTTCCTTAAGGGGCTCCTTAAAGGCTTCTATAAGGGATCTATAGGGGTTTAGGGTCTACAGGTTCCTGAGTAGTACCCTTTTGCCCTTTGTATTTTCGGATCCCCCTTATTAAAACCCAATAGTAGGAAAAAGGGTACCCTTATTCTAAAGGTGCCACTCAGAATCCTTTCTTAGGATCCAAACGAAACTAGGGTTTAGTGGTTCAGGGCTTAGGAGTTTAGAGTTTAGGGCTCCAAAGATCAGGACCCCTAGCCAGGCCCATGTTCTCGATGTTTTTGATTCCCGGATGGCGACAGACGCCCAACTCAACCCTAAACGCACGAAACCCTCAAACAACTAACCTTAAATCCCCTAAATCCGAAACTCATCAGCCCCTAAACGCGCAACCCCTGAACCCCAAACCCCTAAACCCGAAAGCCTCAATCTTAGGATGAACCCATGGGCCCCTAGTATGGGCCCTCAAGCCTGGGATCCCTCTATACCTGTCTTATACCCTACTTGTACCCTTTAAGGTCCCTTAAAAGGGCTAAGGCCCATACGGCTGATGGACAAAATCCTGCATTACCCATTTTAAGGAGTATACCATATTTCCCATAGTTTAGGGTCCTTAAAGTAATGCAGGATTTTGTCCATCAACAGTACTGGGGCCCCTGGCTTCCCAGAGAGCCCAATACCCCTTAATTAAGGAATATACCTTAAATTATAAGGGGCTTCATATTCTGATTTGAGCTATATTCCTTAATTAAGGGGTATTGGGCTCTCTGGCTTCAACCTTAGACTCAATGAGAAGGAGCCGCATAGCTTCTTTGCCCGTTTGGAGCGCTCCGCACTCGCCGCTGACGCAGAGAAGGCTGCGACTCCATCGGTTTAGGGCTTAGGGGTGTAGGGGTTTAGGGGTGTAGGGGTTTAGGGGTGTAGGGGTTTGGGGTGTAGGGGTTTGGGGTTTAGAGTTTAGGAGTTTAGGGTTTAGGGGTGTAGGGGGGTAGGGGCTTAGGGCTTAGGGGTGTAGGGGTTTCGGGGTTTGGGGTTTAGGGGGGGTTTAGGAATGATCGACTAGGTTTGTAAGCAGTACCCCTTTTTCCGCTTTCTCTTTTGGAGGTCCCGTGTTAAAACCGAATAGCAGGAAAAAGGGTACCCTTAGCACAAAGAGCCTGCGCAGGAACCTGGTCTGGCTCCTAAAGATGGTGCAGAGAAACATCAGAAGTCCCAAAAGGTCTAAGGTTGTGGAGTTTTGCGCGATTTTTGGTTCTTCGGCTTAGCACTGAACCTAAACCCAAAAGCCCAAAAACCGCTAGGCTTCTTGGTTTAGGGGGCATAGCCTCCACGAGGTTGTGGCCAAGGGGGAGATGACTGAGGAAGAGCCACTCGGCCCGGATTTGTAGCTGAGTTGAGGGGCTTGTTAGGGCTTTCAGGGCTTAGGATTTGGGCTTGAGGGTTTAGGGTGTAGGGTTTAGGCTGAGACTCCAATATCCCTTAATTAAGGAATATACCTTAGATCATAGTAGGATCCCCACTATGATTTAAGGAATATTCCTTAATTAAGGGATATTGGAGTCTCTGGGTCTCAGGGCTTAGGATTTAGGCTTTGGGCTTTAGGCTGTAGGCTTTAGGGTTAGGGTACAGGTAGGGTTTAGGATTTCGGGCATCGAAAATGCTAAGAAGGAGTTCACTCTGGGGAATTCAGATGGGCCAGAGCCCCGAGCACCACTATGCACGCTTGTGGTTTAGGCGCTTATAGAACACTTAGAGAGATTACGGGCTTCAGTTTAGGGTTTAGGGTTCAGGCTGCCTGTAGAACACCCGAATACCCGTCCATGCATGACAAAATTCCGTCATCCAGAACGCAAAGTTTCTTTCATCATCTCCTTATCCCTTAGCTTGTCCCCTAAACCCGAGAGCCCTAAACCTGAAACCCTTCCGAATCCTAAATCTTAAAACCCCGAAGCCCTAAATCCCTCCATCCCTAAACCTAAAACCTAAAGCCGAACAGCCTTAAACATTTAAAGCCTTAAAAACCCTAAGCCCTAAATCCGTAAAACCCCACGGCTCCTAACCCTAAACCCCTGGCCCTAAACCCAAAACCTTAAACCCTAAACCCCAACCCCTAAACCCTAAACCGTAAATCGTTAAAACCCCGCGGCTCTTGAACCCTAAACCCCAAATCCCTAAACCCCAAACTCCAAAACACTAAACCCCAAAACCCTAAACCCCAAATCCCTAAACCCTAAACTCCAAAACACTAAACCCCAAAACCCTAAAACCCTATGAATCCCTTAAAGGAACCCTAAACCCCAAACACCCTCCTGGCCTCGCCTTGCGTGCTTAAGGAAGGAGCGCGCTCGCGAGGAGGCCGTGGAGGCCCACATGTCGGGGCTTTAAGGGTTATAGTTAGGGTTTAGGGCTTTGGGTTTAGGGTTTAGGATTTTATAGTTAGGGTTTAGGGGATATATAGTGAATCCCAGAAAGTTGGAACATGGGTTTAGTGCTGGGATCCCCTATACTTTACCTTAAGGGCAGGAGGAGAATGATGTTCCAACTTTCTGGCTTCTACTTTAAGGGTTCTTATAAGTGATCGATAAGGGCTTTGGGGTTTCGGGTTTCATGGCTTCAGGTTTGGGGTTTAGGGTACCTGCAAAAGGACTTTTTAAGGGTTCTATAAGGGTTTAGGTAGGATTTAGGGTTTTAGGGTTTAGGGCTTAGGGTTTAGGGTGCCTTTAAGGGTTCCTTTACGGGATCTATAGGGTTTTAATGTTTAGGGCTTAGGGTTCCTTTAACGGATCTATAGGGTTTTAATGTTTAGGGCTTAGGGTTCCTTTAAGGGTTCCTTTAAAAAGGGTTTAGGGTTTTAGGGTAGGGTTTTTACAGGGCTTTAGGGTTTATGGCTTGGGGTTTAGGGTTCGGACATGTTTGGGGTTGGGTTTAGGGTTTCAGGGCTTAGGGTTTATGGCTTGGGGTTTGGGGTTGAGGGTTTAGGGTTTGGGGTCCTGGGGTTGAGGTTTACAGTAGGAGCTAGGATTTAGGGTTTGGGGATTGGTTTGCCAAGCCTATGGTACTGGCTCTTTCTTCGGGTGTTGCGCTCTTTTGCATGGTTCCATCTGGGTGTCCAGGTGCTCGCTGAGGTGCTCGTTGGAAGTTCTTTGTCTGTTGGCGCTAGGACTTTGGGCTCTTCATAGCATACTTGTTATTTATCGTTCACAAAGTTATTTTGGCCCCCAAACCAGCTTCCATGGACAGCGGGTGACCCGATGCTACCAGAAAGGCTTCACTAGTCTGCCTCTCGGCCTGTATGGGTTTAGGGTTTAGGGTTGTCTCTGTCGCACTTTACCCCTGCATCCTTGCTCTCTTTGTCTCTCTCTCTCCCTCCGTGTGCGTGTCTGCTGTACTGCACCACCCTGTAGGGCAGTTTCCGAAATTTAGGGCTACCTTATGTTATCCTTACCTAAACCTGAAAACCCCACTCGGAGCTTCCGAGCAGCAATCGTTATGATTATGCTTGCTAGTATTATTATTATTTTTGTATTATTATTATGATTGTTATTATGATTAAATTAGTATTAGTGTTATTATTATTGTTGTTTTTATTACTCTAAGGGCCTTAATTATTAGAGCAGTGTGACTTGGGGCTCCTTCATAGCATAATTGGCATAATTGTTCAAGGAACCCTGAAGAATATATCCTCTTCGTCTTACTATTTCTTATGATTGCCATTATCAGCATTATTAATGTTATTATTATGCTGTTATTACTTTTATGATCCTTCTTCTTACTATTAATGTTATCTGCAGGCTCAGGCAAACCCGGACGAGGAGATCATTGAGGCCAAAGGGTGCAAGCTGCGTAGAGTTGTTGTTGGGCTTAAGGGTTTAAGGTTTAGGGTTTAAGGTTAGGGCTTCAGGGGTTTGAGGTTAAAGATTGAATTAAGGGTTAGTAAGGGTTGAAGGTTTACGGGTTTAGGGTTTAAGTTTTAGGGTTTCGGGTTTAAGGTAAGGGCTTGGGGGTTGAAGGTTTAAGGTTTTGGATGTTGGAGCGTCTTGTTCTTCTTGGCGAATACGTCTACTGAGGCCAAAGGGTGGAAAATGGGTGCTTTGGAGATTCGCGCTGTTCCTGTGGTCTGAATTGGAAATACGGGGTGTCCCTGGTATACAGGACAAGAAGGCAGGTTGCAAGTTTCGAAATTGCTTAATTGCTGTTGCAAGTAACAGTGTCGACATACTGTGCAGGTATTGCTCAGGTGTAGCGTGAACAGCCATGGAGTCGGATTCTGATTTCTCACGGTAGGTTTTGAAGGAAATTGGTCCAAGACGCTCAGAACTGCCTCAGGAGTGCAAGGAGGTTGACGTCGTCGAGATCTTGCTCCCTGCCTCGTAAAGGGTGGGAAGACCCTAAACCTGCTAAACCTTGAAGGTTTGAGGTCTTAAAACTTTTTCGGAGCCTGGGCTGTGAGTTTTCTGGTCTACAGAGTCAGGATCCCGCTTGAGGTTGAGGGTTCGGATAATAGGGCTTAGGGGCTGAGTACCCCAGCCCAAAAAAGGTTAACCTTTCGAATTATAGTAGGTTTCTATAAGCCCCAAAAGGTTAAAGGTTACCTACTCAGCTACTAACAGGGCTTATCGTCTAGGATTTTGGAGAGTTAAGCCCTGCACGTGCATACTCTTACCCGCAGAGCAAAGCTCTGAGGCTTTGAGGTTTTTTTTTGCTTTTTGGCTATCCCCCAAAGCACAAAAACACGGACTTTTCGACACCTGAAGCACTGGAACCTTTGGACCTTAAAGCCTGCGAAGAGACATAAACGTCACCACGACTTGAAGGAAACAACGTTAAGCCCTAAATCCTAAGCCCCAAATGACTGTTGATTAGTATCAAGTATTAGTTGTTAATTATTATTAACTATTTTTCAATATCATTAGGTATCATTAGTTATTGTTATTTATTGTTAGTTATCATTACGTAGAATCCTAAACCCTAAACGCAAACCGGGGTGCTATTCGGATCGGGAGCCCTGCCGAGGAAGAAGATCAAGACTTGTCCCGACGCTTATGCCATCTTCGAAACGGAGGCGGGACCCTAAACCCTGAACCGTGTTCGACGCATGTTTTGGGGTTTTGGAGATTAGAGCTTTAGGGCTTGGGGCTACCCTAAACCCTAAACTCCCTAAACCCTACAACTCTCAACTCTAAGCCGTGCTGTTTTGTGGTTTCGTAAAAGACTGGAGAAATTTGTTGAGCTCTCCAAACGTCCCGTTTCCGAATTTCGTATAAGGTCTGAACAATTTCTATAATTGTTATCAGTGAAAGCAGGGTTGGAGTAGTAGTAGTAGTAGCAGTAGTAGCAGCAGCAGCAGCAGCAGTAGTTACAGCAGTTGTTGTGGTGTTGTTGTTGTTGTGTTGGTGGGCTCTTGAAATGACAGATGCGAGACAAAAGGCATTGTGTCAGAAGCGGGTTTTTGGCCTTTCTTCCAGTCATCGAAGGGATTGGTAACCATCCCAGCTACCGAAGCTACTCAGACCCCTAGATCTGCTCCTTACGAGGTTGCGCACAGACTTGCTACCTCGGACAGGCCAGCCGCGATGCGGCAGTAGAAACTGCCGAGGCCTCCGGCGGCGTGGAGTTCCATGGCAACACGCCACTGGGCTGAACGGCTGTAGCGATTCTTGGAGACGGGCTTCTGTAACTGACTGAGTCGTCTACCTGTCTGTCTCTCTATCGATCTATCTATCTATCCCTGTCAGCCTGCCTCTCTCTCTCTATCCCTCTTAATGAAGGAATGTACCTTAAATTATAGAAGCCTTAATATTATGATTAAGGTATATTCCTTAACTAAGGGGTATTGGGATCTCTGGGAAATGCCGAAGCCTGATCGGATTGCAAGCTCCAACCAAGGCTCCTCCTGAACGCAGCCCGCGTGGAGCCGCAGACGGTCCAGTGGAAGAACTTTGGTTCCAAGTTTTGAACTTCGTCTCGTGGTCGGACTGTTTAGGAACGTGGATATAGTCGCTGGCACCCGGAGCCTGTCGAATACCGGGGCATAAATAAGTAGCGAAAATATTCTTTAGGGCCACTTTCATATAATGATACCATAACATTCCCCAAGCATAAAGGCCCCCCAATTCAGCCCCTGGTACTCCAGATAGAAACCCTTAAAGGGGCACTGAAAACGGAACCCTCTTCCAATTATGGAATGCGTCTTCTTAGTCTTCGGATCTTATCTTTTGTCTCTTAATGGGCAGAGGTCGATCTGCCCCCACTGATGACTTCCATGGGTTTAGGCTTTAGGGCTGAGGGCCTAGGTTGAGAATGTAGTGTTTAGGGTTTAGCTTAGAATACACGGGTTTGACACATCAATGCGTGTGTTTCGCCCAGCTTAGAGCTCAAGAAGCGAAGTAAACTCAGCCTGCTCAGGCTTAACCGTGGAACGGCAGAATCAGCCGTCATCACCACCTTCATCACTAGTGACTAGTGTCAAAGTGATTTCATGTTCATCATCGTCTCGTAATCATCACCTTCGTCATCTGTCTTTTCTTCGTCTGCAATATCATCTTCTTTTTCATCATGAGCAAGTGGTATGTACGTATTGCAGTCATGTTGCTCAAAATCATTGCCCTCCATCCACATTGCTGTTGCAGCAGCATCACCATCATGATCGTCGACTTCATCTTGCCAGTGCACACATCGCGATCCACACCACCCACACCGCTAACGGTGTTCCTTAGATGGCATTTCCCCTGCTGTGGGCCTTGTCTCCTTCTTGATATTTCACGTGCGTCGTCCCGATTAGTCTTCCCCGAATCGATGTTCATTCTGCTGTTCATCTGCCTCAGCATCGTAATCTTTGCTCTCCCCCGCACCAACATTATCATCATATAATAAGCATCCTCATCATCCTAGTCGCAAGGATTATCAGCCTCATCTTCGTTTTATCCCTCTCCATCATCCACAGCATGTCGCGACAGAGTGTTTTAGTCTCTTGGTGTGTGTTTAAGACAAAGGCAGCTGCAGTCTCCCACCATAAGTCCATTAATTCACGACGGCCCACTAGCTGAAAGTCTGCCATCAGAAATTGCGGCAGTTTCCGGTCTGTAAACATCATAGGGACCCCCAGGCCTTAGGGGGGTAGGGGGAGGGGGAATAGGGGGGCTTAATGCCCATCATAAGGCCTTAATAGGGCCTTTTTAAGGAAGTATAGTCCCCTACCCCCCTAAGGGTTCCTATGAAAACAATATATTCCCTTACCTCGATTCTGGCCTAGTAGACCCCGCTCTAGGAACTGCGCCAACACCGATCTCGTCGTCAAGGCAAAACGCATTGCCATGGGCCACTCAGCAGGATCCAAAGAACAATGCCGTGGGCTTCGATAGCCAGAGTCTTCTAGCTAGTAGACAAAAATAATCATGTTCAGAATAGCTTTTTGAGGCATCTGGTGTGCAGAGCTTATGTTCCTAAAGGGGGGAACCTCAGCCTGCTGTGTACAGCCGACACCTTCCAAGAACCGCAACACAAGAACCTGCAAACGAACGGCTGAATCCTTCCCTAAGCGCTAAACCATATATTTTGCGCTCCAAGCTCTAACTGAGGCATGTGCATCATGTTTGCTGGTTTGGCCCTTCGGGTGGTGGCCTTCTACCTGCCCTACGCCTGGCTTTTGGGCTTGGAATATTGCAGAACTTTCGTGCTTTAAGTGGGAAACTAACAGAACGAATTCTAGACTTGGACCTTGTGAACGAAATGGCTAGATTTCATCCAACTGACAGCACTGTGAGGTTCACCTTGACTTTCAACTACTCCTACGGCCAGGACCTATTTGCTGACCAGTGATGGGAAAAGCAAGTCCCAGACTCCTTCGGCGCACTAGGGGAACGCAGGATGGCGTATTATTCTGTTCAGGACATGATATTTCATACAAAACATGAACGATTGCTTTCGTTGATACGGTGGCAGCAACGCTTTGCTCTCATGCAGCTGCTGTGGTTCACATCATGGTAAACAAAAATCTTGATTACACTGCTGTGCTTGCTGTGAAGCTGGCCCAACTGCGACTGCTGCTTGTTGTTAGGATTCTTACCCCTACTAGTACCATTATCTTCGCCGCCACCACCAGCACCACCAGAGTGCCGCCGCCACAACCAGCACCGCCACTGCTCCGGCCACCACAGCCATCACCACCCATGTGGCCGGAGTCTCATGAGCTACGAGATAAGGCCGATGATGTAACAAGGCTACACTACAGTTTAGGGTTCAGGGTACATGCGAAGATTTCCAGTGTTGTTGCTGCTGCTCTGACACAGCCACCACCAGCGCTAACACGATCATACCACAAACAAGGCCACTGCCACCACTTCTCCAACACCCTAAACCCTAAACCCCCAAACCCTAAATCCCTAAACCCTAAACCTTAAATCACAAGCTCCCGAGGAGCCCGGATTCGTGGCTGGCATGACCTTCTCTATGGTCGTCGTTGCGGGCAATGCGCTGATGCCACCCGCCAAAAACCCTAAGCCTGAGCCCTCAACGTTAAAGTCCATAAAATCTCCCACCCTAAACCCTAAAACCCTAGACCCTAAACCCTGAAACCCTCAACCTTAAACCCTAAACCCTAGATCCTAAACCCTAAACCCTCAACCTTAAACCCTAAACCCTATATCGACCCTAAACCCTAAACCTTAAACCCTAACCCTATATAGACCCTTAAACCCTAAACCCTCAAACGCTAAACCCTAAACCTTCACAACAAAACCTCAAGGCGGGTCTGACGGATTCGACGTCAAACTTGCTTCTTAGTAGCTGAGTAGGTAACCTTTAACCTTTTGGGGCTTATAGAATCCTACCATAATTCGAAAGGTTAAACCCTAAACCCTCAACCCCAAACCCTAAACCCTAAACCCCTAAACTAACCTTTTTTGGGCTGGGGTACTCAGCCCCTAAGGTTCGCATTGCATGCGCGAAACGAGTTTGTCACTTGTTGTTTCCTATTCGGGAGTTTGCGAAAATCAGGGGTACCTTATTTGGGGTTCCTTTAAAGGGTTGCTGTGAGGGTACTATAAGGGCTCCTTTAACGGGCTCTATCAAGGGTTTAGAGTTTCCGAAAATTAGGGGTACCGTATTTGGGGGTCCTTATAATGAGGATCCTACTATTTAGGGTACTATATTTGGGTCCCCTATTTTCGGAAATTCCCATTCTGCGCAAAAAAATGTAGAAACCAACGATCCTGCTGCAACTTTTTGGGCGCCATGCTCGGGCAAGTAGTGTTTTGTGTTTTTGGTCTGTCCTGGCCAAGGAAAGGCATGAGTCTTACCTTCCATCTGTTTCGCTTCTTTGCAGGAACCTCCGATGATCATGCTGGCACAAGTACTCGCAAAACGTTTCCGATTGAATGCTTCCATCTAAAGTTGATGCAAGCATGCTCCAGCACTTTGCACTTCAACCAGCCTCTGGCTATCAGCCTCCCCCTCCCACCGACTGCCCCTTCTGATCCTTCTGCAGTCGCATCTTCTACTCACATCTTTTCGAGCAGAATGCAGATTTCGCGGTTACTGAGCTTATTGGAATGTTTTAGATCACAGTTCCTGCGCACCTCAACCGATGTCAGGTATTTGGTGTGCAGTGAGGTGGCCGACCGCACACGCTTCATCTACATCGACGACCGCGAGGCTGTCTCGGTTGAACTTGGATGGCGAATATCACAGTGGGCGGAAAATGAAAATACATCGTTCCTGCTTACATACATCCGTACATACATACATGCACACATACATACGATACTCAAGCCACCGGTGCTCATGTATGTACCCTGGCAGCATGGAAGACTTGTTTGCAGCAAGCCTCGTCAAGAGTCAAACTTAACAACATACTCATAGACCCTAAACTTTAAATCCTAAACCCTTAACCCTGGACCCGCCCGGTTCCTCAATATGTCTTCTAAACCGTAAGCTGTGGAACTTCCTGGAAAGGTTTGCTACATGCTTCTCTACTGCTTCGCCTGCGTTTTCAACGTGGCTCTCGATCTGATCACCACCTACATGGTGGCGTACCGGGCCACTTCGATCTTGAGATGTGTATTCGGATTCTGTCGGTATCCATCATATAAGGATCATTCTCGAAGGTTTAGGGTTTTGGCTTCACGCGTTGAAGGGTTTAGGGTTTTAGGACTTTGATATGGAGAATTTGGGTTTAGGGTACTTGGATCTCATGCTTTAAGGTTTAGGAGTTCAGGGTTTAGGGTTTAGGGATCAGTTCATGCTGCTGGCTGGCCTTGAATTTCCGGGCAAATGTATTACGGATGCAGGTAGAGTTTGATCGCATCGCATTGGTAAACGTCGATGCCTCCAAGCAGGGAAGCATCGGAAAAGGATGTAAAAAGATCGAATCTCTTCTAGTACAGGCTTCGTCCAAACAGGCCGCCTCGGTGATGAATTGTCTTTCCCGACCACGCTCAAACATGGTAGAAGCCCAAAAGTTGGAAACCGAATAGCCTCAATCCTTAAGAGTAGTGTATAGGGAATCCCAGCACTATTTGTCCTTAATCAGGTTTCCAACTTTCTGGGGTGTACTCTAGTCTGTTCTGGATTTGCATGGGCTTGCGAGTCAAGATGGTTGAAAACAACCACTATGAAGCAGACACCCAATATACACATATGAAACACATGGATGATACGGCTGATGGACAAAATCCTGCATTACCCATTATGAGGAATATACCATAATTCCCATAGTTTAGGGTCCTTAGGGTCATGCAGGATTTTGTCCATCAACAGTAGTTGTAATGGTTAGCTGGACAAAGCCGCGGTGATAGCCGGAGTCGAGGGGTTAGGGTTTTTGCAGGGGTCAACGGTTTAGGGTTTAGGGTTTAGGGGTCAATCAAGCCCTCAAATCCTACTCTCCAGACTTCCAGACGGGAGTTTCCGAAAATTATTGGTACCTTATTTTGGGGGTCCTTATAATAAGGATCCTACCATTTAGGGTACTATATTAGTGTCCCCTATTTTCGGAAACTCCCAGACTGACCCGCTCGGCACAAAGAGCGATGCTGTCATTCGTCTGCCAAAACATGTCCAGTCCGTGTTCATCAGTAATTTTTTAAAAACAAAATTTTTAGTATGTAGCAACAACCATGAAGAAGAAAAGCTTAAACCTGCAAATAATACAACTTTGCCAAAGCGCATCTTCCAAATGTCAGGTCAATGTTGGTCTCCGCATGAAGACGTACGACGGCACCCTCCTGTCCAACTTGCAGTGCCTTAGCTTTTCCTGCAAGTCGGTTAAGAGGGCTGAGGACTGGGCTCATCATGGTTCCGGTTTGTTAAACCCTAAACCCTAAACTAAACCCTAAACCCTAAACCCAAGTTGAAGAATCTTCTCAACAATCGAAAGCATTACTCCAACTGGGCTCCTCATGAGTTAAACAACCTTGGCAAGTTTCGACAAGTTGTTTCCGCAACACCAAAGTAACAGGGCTCTGCATGGTTCTGATTTTCCGATGCTGCAACTGATCATAGAGGGTTTTAGGGTTTTAGGGGGGGGCCGCAAGGGGCACCCAGATTGAAGGCCAAGTTCACACAACACTAAAGCTCAATAAGTCCTTATTGAGCGCTATTCTTGCTTATTTAGGGGCACGAGCTGTTGAGCACTGTTGTTGCCCATTGTTGGCGACATCTTCAGCCTTTTGATCACTGTGTTTGTTTGTTGGGGCAGCAGCTGTTCAGTGCGCTTTCTGCTTGCTGAGGCTGCGATGTTGACTCGTGTTGAACACTGATGTCTGCTTGTTGGGATGAGTATTCGTTAGAGGAGGTTGTCGACAGTCTGATGCATTTACCTAGTACTACTACTATACTACTGCTACCGCTACGGCTACGGCTGGGGCTACTGCTCCTGCTCCTGCTCCTGCTCCTTGCTGCTGCAGATGCTGCTACTACTTCTGCTACCGTTACTGCTGCTGCTACTGCTACTCCTACTCCTTCTACTCGTACTCTTACTCGTACTGCTCTTTCTACTACTCTTACGACTACTACTACGACTACTACTACTGCTTCTTCTACTACTACTACGACAAGAACGACTACATTCGCTACTACTGCTGCTACTCCTTCTGGCAGTGTCGACAATGACACACCTTGCTCTTACACTGCAGCTCTGCTGTTGAGAAAGCAACAACAGTAGAATGCCGCCCCAAGTGACTTCGGCTGGAGCGACTCAGATACAATGCTTTCCTGAAGATCCTTGACAACGTCGTTCTTATTGTTCCTTGTCATCTTGCCTTTAAGAAAGAGCTTGCAACACAACAGACAGGTCCTTCTCCGACCGCTTCGAATCCTATGCCATGCAGCGCACCCTGGCGACCCTCGGAATGAATTTCGGGGACGCAGCAACGTGGCAGGTCCCAGCGTTTTAAAGAAGTTGTGACTATCTGACTCCGGCATTCTGGGCTTCGATGGCAGGGCGAGAAAATCTCGAAGAGTTCCAGATATCAATGGTTTAGGGTTTAGGGTTTAGGGTTTGGGCAAGAGTTGCACAGATGTGTTCAAAATTACGGCTATACCATTGATTTCCGTTCAATCCGAAGCCTTATTCTTGGTGGCCAAGTACCAGTTTGGCTAGACGCACCCGAAAGCCCCAATTACGTCTCTCTGTGAGGAACAACCTCTATGCCTATGCGTTCCCTGCCACCTTCCTCATCCCCTTCCTCATTGAGCCCGTTGCGACCATCTACGCGCCCTACAAGACACTTGGAAGGGAGTTTCGCGCGTGCTGAAGGGTTGGATTAGGTTTGGAAGGGCACAAGCTGAACGTGACATCAACAACACGGAAACCTCAGTGAGAAGAGTCACTCTCAGTTGAAGGCCCACTCCACTCATGGCAGCAGCTTGGGAGGCTGTTTGACGACAATAGCTTCAGAAATCGATTTAGAAACAGAATGATTGAATGAGACCTTTACATACCCAAAATGCTGAACCTGTAACATGTGCTGAAGAGTTGTTCCTCACCACAGAAGTTGTCGCAGCTTTTGCGCCACACGCTCGCAAGCGAGCATTTGACGGCAGGCCGACACAGGGTATACGATTTAGAGCACTGTGCGACGACAGCCAAACAGCAGCAGCTGACGAAGCTCGCAAAGAGGTTCAAGTTCTGAGAACAGTGCCGTCTGCGAGAGGATCATGGTCATGATCATCCGCACCCAGCCGCACATTAAGGCCCGCCGACCTTGCTTTGTGATTTCCCATATCCTCTCTCTGTGAGACGAGGGCTGTCACTTTGGAAGCGTAGGTTCTGTGTGGTGCTGGTATTGTCAAGGCAGTTTCGCCAATCCCATGCAATGCAGAAAAAGAAGGCGTAAGCATACGATGATGTAGGACTTTGTACTGGGTCCGCTCAGGGTTCCGGGCTCAGGGCTTTGCGAAGAAATAAACATTTCAGCCCGATTGAAGATGGTGTTGCAGACTTCGCCCGAATTCGATGTCGAGGTCTTCTGAGTTCTTGTTAAAGGATTTAATTTGAGTTACCATAACAGGGATCTATAGTAAATAATATAGTTCCTTATTGTGGTAACTTGAATTAAATCCCTTAGCAAGAGCCCAGTCTTTGGCCAAGTCGAATCTTCCCGTACGGACTCCCGATTGCGTCGCCTCTCGGAGAGGCCGCCTCCACCCTCCCTTCAACCTCGTCATTCCGAGAGCTAAAAGGGCGGTTGTCAAAATTAGGGTCCCTTTTTGGGTCCTTAGTATAATACGGCACCTATTATTTAGGGTACCCAAGAAGGGACCCTAATTTGACAACCACCCAAAAACTTGTTATCTGGAGCTTCAAAAACCATCTACTCTACCCCCAACCTCCACTCCAGGAAACCTGAACCGCCCGAGCTCCAACCGTAAGCTCAACATAAAATCCTGTAACCTTCAACCATCGCACAACAGAAGCCACAGCCTTCAACCCGAAACCCCTGAAACCATAAACCCCCAAAACCCGAAACCCTTAAGCCTACGCGAACTCCAGGGCTTCATGGCCGAGAACTTGTTGGGCGGTTTGGTCTTCGACCTCTCACGTTATGCCGCAGCCTGGATGAATTTTGTATGAATATAGGAGTCAGATTAGTTACCAACATACTTCCATAAGGGCTCCGTAACTGAACTATGATATGTCCCCAAACCACTTTCCAAGTATTCAAGGCACCCTTTCATAGCTAGGCTATCGCCTGGGGTTCAGGACCTACTTAAGTTCGGGCTCAGGGGACTTAGTAAGCAGGTTATGTAATTGGGGTTATAAGTCCCGTAAGTGGGGGTATCCTATGTATAACCTTACTTATAACATTACTTCCCTTACTTACTAAGTCCCGAGACCGAGAGCCTTTAAGTAGGGTTTTCGGGTCTGCGGCCCTGGAGGCGCTCAAGGCCTTGTGGCTTTTGGGTTGTAGAGTCCTGTGCTTCTATGCTGCAAGGTTCTGAGGTTTCGTTCTTCAGGGTTGAGGGCTTAGGGTTTACGATTATTGGGGCGGGAGTTTTCCGCGTATGGGGGACCCAGGTATAGTATAGAAGCCTGAGCAACAGGATCCCTACTACAAGGGCCCCACAACGAGGTAAACCCCGTTTTCTGAACCCCCCTGGGGCTTCAGGAATATTCCTTAAATTCCATTAGGGATCCTACTCTAATTTAAGGTAATATTCCTTGATTAAGTCCCCTAAACCCTATAGAACCCTCTCGATCCGTTACAAGAAACCTTAGGGTCCTTATTCAAGGGATATTGGAGTCTCTGGGGCTTCTTGCTGAGGACCTGATGCTGGATGCAATGATCGCCGTGCTCATCTTCTTCTTCCCAGGTGGCTTCAACATTCAGCGCCTCAGAAAAATGCCACAGGGACCTCAGAAATTAGCAACATCAATCCTTAGGGTTCTTTATGCTAGTGGAACTACAGTAGAATGAAAGCGTCGAGATTCAGGAAGGTCATGTGTATTTCTGTCATGTGAGGCCTACGAGGCAGCATGCTTTGGGCTGTGTCTTCCCGCCCATAGCAGTTAGCATGTAGCCCGGCTTGTGATACGACCCGCCCCTTCGAAAGAGCTCGTACAATGGAAGCGCAGAGCCAGGGCCAAAGGGCTTGGCCACGTGTGTTTTGCAGGTTTGGGAAGGGAATATAGGGGCCTAAATATTTACTAAAACTATTTTGGGGGTTCTTGATTATAATTATAGTATAATGGGCCCCAAAACCCTAGTCTAATTATTAAGGCCCCTATATTAAGCACTAGCTGGTCCAAGCCATCTCAGTTGCCTAAACCTCCAACCCCTAAGCCCGTTGAACCGTTGAGGATGTTCCTTGGCATGGCCTTGTCCCACTTGTACATCTACGCCTTCGACCACTACCGCGTCCTTCGGTCCATCCAGACCTGCAACTACACAGACTCACAGTCTGCAAAGGTTCAGGGTTTAGGGTCTCGGGCGCAGCAGTTGCACGAAGCCCCCAAAACTGTCTAAATCTGTAGGCTGCACAATGCTAACTGATGTCGTCTAGACAGATTGCAGTCAAGGTAATGCAGCATGCTGTTGCAGAATCATGCCTAGATGCTGCAGAAACTTGCTACTGGAGACAACGACGTAAGAATGTCAAGCTGTGCTGCTCATACCGTTGCAAACTTGTTTCAGCCCTCAGGACTCACAGCGAGATTCCGGGAGCTTTGCTTTTACCTGCGAATACATAGGACATAGGATATACTTTATAATGTCGCCTGGCAGTTTCTCCGCTTCAGGAGAATGCCTGCCATGTGTACGTCGTGGAATTGAATGCTAGTGGCCACCTAATGGTCCAATTTTTCTGGCATGCTTCCAGAATCGATCCACGGCCGCCTCCTTGTCTAAGTCTTCATCATCGGGATCCCTGAACTCTAGACCCTCAACCCTAGACCCAAAACCCCAAGCGAAGGACAAGATGGTGGACTGGTGGTCGCAGTGGCTGATGGCTATCCCTTGCGGCTGCATGCTGGCCTGCTTCGTCTTCAAGGCGTTTGGGTTAGCGTTTAGGGGCTCATGGGGTTTTAAGATTTAGCGTTTAGGGGCTCATGGGGTTTAGGATTTAGGGTAGCGCCGCGTCCAAACCCTGATCGATCCTGATTCTTGGTCAGAAAGTTGAAGGGCATCTGTTGATCAGTGTTAGCCTGGACATTGTGCTGCTACTTTTTATGTGCATGCACATAAAAAGTAGCAGCACAAAGCCTTCGCCCTATGCCCTAAACACGTCTGCAGTCGTTAGTGTTGGACGGAAGTGTTCCAGGCCATGATTGGCACCTAAATCTCAATACTCTGCCTGCAGAGGCCAACTGCCAGCCGGGATACTTCTGCATGGAAGGCTGCCCGGGCTGAAGTATGGGATTCCGTGACTTTGTATCAATGGAACCCAAGTCCCCACATCTTGGCGACAACGATGTTCTGTCTGGCTGGTACCTGGGGTGTTGGACGTCTAGTCATGTTTTGCTTCGAGCACTCGGCACCAGAGACTCTTCGACACAGCGATTCTTCTTCGTGCCTGTTGCTTTACTGGTGGAGTTGTAAGGCATTTCGGCTAAGTGTGAGGAATGACAATACCTCCCTGAGCCACAGCTAACCCAAGGGATCCAGAGCAGAGATGAGACATCTACACGAGATTTAGGCAGAACAGCATTTAGAAACTGAGACGCACCCAGATCATTCCTCTTCAGTTAGAAGATGTCAAACGCAGCTCGGAGTACACTGCTCTCCACAATCTCGAAGCGATATCACGATGTAGCCACATCACTGCACGTCGCACTGTCCAACCAGAATAGACACTGTATCGCAAGAAGCCACCTCTGTGTACGTCGGTTCGCCAAACTGTAGCATGTGTAACGACTTCTGGCAGGAGACGAGATGGTTACTGCATGTGCATTGGCGTTCTTTGCCCACATCCTGCTCCACACTGTGTGGCTTGGACCGGCAAAAGCTGAGGGACATAAGTTTCAGGGTTTGGGAGAGGAGGTAGTGTATGAAAAACAGAATTTGAACAAGAGGCTTAGACATTGTGCCTGGCGCTGTAGACTTGCTATTGAAGTGGATCCCGGGATTTTTGTATAGCTACAACCTCATGCCGAATCCGGCTTTGTTCTTCGACAACACGCAGAGTTGTGCGTGTGATCATGACATGCAGATGACCACACTACCCTGTCCTCATGTCACAGCATCTACCGCCGTCAAGCCGGCTGCTCCCTAAACCCTAGATGCTGCAAAGACGTGGGAAGGTCTTGTTCAACCTACGGAAATCTCATGTATAAGGTAGTCGAAAATAGGTTGCGAAGTTTGGAACGACAGAAGTAAAGACAGGAAACAAAGCAGCACTGGGTGGCAACAAAATCGTTTCTTTTCATGTGAAAGATATTCGGCCGGCCACGGGCCTGTGATTTGCCTGGTCAAAACATTTGGTTCAACGGCACCTTCAACATGAGTGGAGGAAAGTCGAGAGATTTACTTCACGACAGTCGCACAAGCTTGACCGAACATGCTACGCAGAAAAAGGCTCTTGAACAAAACTCCGCCAGGCGGTAGAGGAAATGACGACGGGTTGCCCTATACGGAACGAACGCGAAGAACTAATCCTTAACCCAAAACTCTAAACTGAAACCCGTGCAGGTGGCCTCGTCCTTTATCATAGTTTTACGTCCTTAGGACCTACCAAACAGACCGTGGAGCCGTCGTGATGTTTCTCATCGATCGTTTAGGGGTTTAGGTGTGGCGTTTTTTTGCGTGTGTTTGGGTTCAGGGTTCAGGGCGTTGGGAGGGAGTATGTAAGGCTTTACCCGGGGGGTTGGGGGGTATTGGAAGATCCTTGAGATTCCGCATCTGACACTTCAGGACAACTTTGCAACCTGTCCTCTCGCCCCAAATCTCAAATCCTGCCCTCATATTGGCTTTGCTGTTCCTTCCATCTTTCACATCGGTCATCCAATCTCTGTTCGCATGCCTGTCGGTCTTGAGACCCCTAAAAACAACACCCCCCAAGGCCTAAGTGGCAGCCACTGACATGCATAGTATAATGGGCCCAAAAGCCCGATTCTAATAGGCCCCTATATTACGCAAGGCCTTGTTACCTTGTTCACAGCCTGTACTTGGATTGCAACTTGAACCCTAAACCCCTAAACCCTAAACCCCTAAACCCTGTCCTTGAACCCGGGAACAGCCCCAAACCCTTAAAAGCCCTACAGCCCTAAACCCCAAGCCCTGCCCAGACCCCAGGGACTTCAATATCCCTTAGTTAAGGAATATATCTTACATTACAGTAGGATCCCTAATATGATTTAAGGAATATTCCTTAGTTAAGGGATATTGGAGTCTCTGGGACCCCAACTGACCTAACTTTTTCAGGGCTCCTTATTAGGAGCTCGTTACTCCAGTCCGTAAAACAGGTAGGCTATTTGGGCCAAAGTACCCAGAGACTCCAATATCCTTTATATTCAGAATATTCCCAAAATCATATTCCTTAATTTACCTTCTGGAACCCATATACTTTTCAGGAACCTTTCAAGTAACCCCTGAGTTCCATTCCTTAATTAAGGGAAATTTTAGTCTCTGGGTAGCTGCACCTGACCAGGTTGCTGAAGTATGTCGTTCCCAAGTTCGGCCTGAGCTTGGGACGGCAGGAGATGTGCGCAAAGCTGAACTTTGGGGGTTTTGAGTTTGGGGTTTTTAGGGTTTAGGGGTTTGGAGTTTAGGGGTTGGGGTTTGAGTTTGGGGTTTTAGCGGCCTTTTGTGCTTGATAGTGATTGAGACGTCTTGGACCTGTCCTTCTTGATCACAAGCGGGCTCCCCAAATTGGCTTGAAGGCAGGCTTGAGGCTTGAGGTGCCGTCAATCATTTTCTGCCTGAGAAGATCTCGCATCACGCAGATGGTGAGGGGATTCATCTGCACAGGCTCCCAAGGGGGAGTTCCATCAGCACCCTCGTTTATCCAAGGACTGGCGAGTCTGATGGCGCTGAGACGAACACCTACAAGGAGACATGTGGGATTCTCTGAACAAACAATTTTCCGGTCTTTTGTATAGGAATGACAGGTGAATTCAGGAACGCAAACCAGACCCTGATTTAGCACAGCACCCACAAGAATCACGTGCATTTTTTGCAAGACTGGGCAGTTTGCATCCCCGCACGAGATCGGCTGAGATCGGTTCTAGACAAAAACCCAAGCATTGCCATCACTGCAACCTTTCAACCAACTCTTTGCAGGATTGCTCTCAGCGCCTTGCCTGTTCCTGGTTCACTGCGAACCCGGCCGGGGCCCTGCAGTGTTGGTTTGTTTTCTGTTTCGAGTTGTTCTCTGGTTTTGTTTGGAAAGGACAAGAATTTCAGCCGAATGGGTTCTGGAGGTCAAAGAAGTAGGGCCAGCTACGGTCACGACGCTGCGTCAAAATGTCAGAGGCTCTGAAAATATGTCCAAAGTGACTACGGGGCTTTAGGCGTTGCCTGACCAGCCCAGTTTTGCGTCAGCTATAGCTGCTGCAGCTTTATTGCAAGTTGTGTATGGTCCCGACGCACTGAGGTGAGGCAATATCGCACCCGCCTTCACAGGGAGCAAGATGCCCAACTGATCGCTGATTCCTGCTATATGTAGGGGCCTTCGCACTTATAGGGTTTTGGGGTATATCATACTATCCTTACAATAAGGAACCCCCAAAATAGTATTCTAAGTATTATGGCTCCCTACCTTATATGCCCAGAGACTCCAATATCCCTTAGTTAAGGAATATACCTGAGATCATATAAGGAATCCGATAATACTTTAAGGTCTATTCCTTAATGAAGGGATATTGGAGTCTCTGGGAAGGGGCCTTAAGAATCAGACGAGGGGTTCGGGATACATTGTTGTAGAACTATATTAAGGAATGCTGGAAAATAATATTACTAGGTAGGCCTTTGGGATATTTTATGTTTTCCCTTATTGGGCTCAATAGCACCCCATTTACGAATACTTTTCAAAAACTTTAAAAGGCCAACCTAGATTATATGCTTTTAAGTCAGTGGCCCAGCTGCCTGCGCACCTGAAGGTCTACTGCCTCCGCTCGCAATACGTCTACAAGCACAGCCCACCCTGTCCCTGGCCTCCGAGTTGGAGTTTGGGTGCACGGGTTTAGGGGTTTAGGGTTTAGGGTTTTTGTGTCATAGTGGCTTCCGGGTTTCGTCTGTTCGAGTTTTTTTGTCTTTCCTATGTTACCAACACACATGAAGTTTGAAACGGGATCTGGGCCAAGCATACAAGCCTGAGTTTGCCGGTGGTTCAGAAGCACTTGGCGTATGCGAAAGTTTCTGGTGGATCTGCTATGATGTCGGAAAGCTCTCGCTTTACTCGACGATCCATCTAAGAGATGGTTTGATGGAGTTTGTTCTAAACCTTAACCTTAAAATCCTAAACCCTAGACCCTAAAAATCCCAAAGCGCTAAAGCCTGGATCCTTGACCGAGGCACCTACTACCTTCTAAACCTTCACCTTAAAATCCTAAGCCCTAACTTGACCGAGGCACCTACTACCTTCCAGGCAAGGAGCACTTGATTGAGAAGAACGAAGAGCTCCTCGGAGAGTTTTCAGCGATGAGCGGAGCTTGAGGGTTCAGAGTTTAACACTGAGGTCTTGTGGGCCTTAGGATTCATGGTTTAGGGCTTATGATTTAGGGTCTAGGAAGAGCTTAAGAAGTAGGGTGGTAGGAGTCGAAGTGAGGATTGTAGAAGCACATTTCGCAGCTCCTTGCATGAGATTGTACATGTTCCTGTGATGCATTGCGATGGGGTTCGCTAAACGTCCAATCCAACCGCTCAACTCTAAGCCCTGAACTTGTGAGCCCTGAATCGCGAAAAATCACGAAAGAATCGCACAAAGACACTAGTATGGTCACCTGCGGGTTTCTTCGCGATGGCTTCCTGGTTTGCGCAAGTTCTTCGTTGATTTTCGCGATTCGTGTTTTTTCCGACTTCTTCGTGGTTTTCGGCTTTAGGGCTCCGGCTTCAGGGTTCCGGCTTTAGAGTTCCGGCTTCAGGGTTCAGGCTTTACATCTACTGTACCACCATGTGCTTAAGAACGGCATGAGCCTCCATAGCCTCTAAGCTCGGCATCGAAAAGGTTGGACATTGAAGTTTCGCTTTGAGTCCGATCGCCCTGCACCTCCGTTCTGTCCTTCGGGTAGACCTGCCGCCGTGTTGGTCCGCGAACGACCTCACCGCCCGCACCAGCGAGTCCAGCAGCGCCTGTCTCAAGCTGTCAGAGTCAGTGTCGGACACTAAAATCCTCAACCCTAAACCCTAAAAACCTGAACCTCAAAAACGTAAACCCCATAAGCTAAACCATAACAACCTAAACCCATAAAATCCTAAACCCAAAAATTCCCAAACCTTAAAAAGTTCTAAACATCTGAGGATCGGCCTCTTCTTTGAGGATTGCCCAGCCAAGGAGGAGGAGCTGCCAGGGTTCAGGGTTTAGGGGTTCCTTTAAGGGATCCTTTAAAGGGGTTTTAGGGTTTAGGGTTTCAGAGAGTAGGAGTTCTCGCCCGAAGGGGTTTAGGCGCAGGAATTAGGGTTTCGGGCTTAGGGTTTAGGATTTAGGTTTAGGGGTTTACGGTTTGGATTGCAAGCTTTCAGTTTACTGGTAGCCTTGCATATGTTTGGGGATGTTTTGCGAGTTGTGAAGGTTGCACGTTTTCGGGTTCCAGAAACAGAGGATCTGGATTTAGCTCCTCGAACCAAGGCCCGAGCAAACACCAGCAATCTCACTTGACCATCAATATATCATAGTACAATAACTTTGAGAATCCCAATTCTACTTAAACAGTCCCATGTATATTTCGGTGGATAGAAACGGCTCGATAAGGCTGTGAGCATGTTGCCAATCTGTAGCAGCGGGGGGTTGCGAATTCACTGCGACTCTGGGATGTCTCCTGAAACAGCCGTAATCCCAGGGTGGGGCAGGGTAGGTAGGGTGGAGGGCAGGGTAGGGTGGAGTAGGGTATGGTACGCTGCAGGGATACTATTTTCTGCCTTATTATAATTCGAGTATAAGGGGCCCCAAAACCCTGTTCGAATTATTAAGGCCCCTATACTGAACCCCATAACACCCTCATAGTACTCCTTTCAGGAGCCCCTTTAAAGGCTCTTTACAGGATCCTTATTCTAATTATTAAGGCCCCTATACCATAGCTATAGATCTTTTATAGACCCCTTTAACGGAACCCTATTCTAATTCTTAAGGCCCCTATACCATAGCTATAGATCCCTTATAGACCCCCCTATCTTAAGTTCTCCGTTCTATCCGGCGCCTCCGTGCTCTTGGAGCCCTGCGAGCCCAGAGACTCCAATATCCCTCAATTAAGGGTTTAGGGTTTAGGGTTTTTTAGGGTTTAGGGTTTTTTAGGGTTTAGGGGAATATTCCTTAAATCATATTAGGGATCCTACTATACTTTAAAGGTATACTCCTTAATTAAGGGAGATTGGAGTATCTGGCAAGGACTACGATGCTCCGCACGTGGACACTGAAGCACTGAAGGCCACTGGGGCTCCCCAGGTTTGGAACGGTAGGGTTTAGGGTTTAGGGTGTAGGCTGGGTCGTCTCAGGTTTGGGACTGGTAGCTTTGAGGTTTTGGGCTTAGGGTTGAAGTTGCGCATCTTCTTCGCTTATCTTCTTAGGCCATCTTCACGTGTCGAATCAATGCAGGGGGCTGAGCATATACCCTAAGCTTTAAAAGCCCTCACATAGTATCCGTACAGTATCCCTGCCCCAAACCGTTTCGAACTCGTTCCTTTTTTGCATTGGCTCAAGAGCTGAGGCAAAGGTCTCGGATCTCCGTGGGAAGGTCACCGCACAGGCAGAGGAGCGCGGCGCTGAAGTGGACGGTAAGTTCGTCTACCCAGAGACTCCAATAGATCCCTAATATGATTTAAGGAATATTCCTTAATTCCCCTGAACTCCAAACTCTGAACCTTTTGAGGAGTTGGATTCAGGGTTTAGGTGAGGCTGATTGCCAACTGTTCCATCCCACACTACACCACAACGTTTTGCCTACGACATACTAGGTCGTACTGGGTTTTACGGTGCCGGTATGCCACATTAAGATAGAGTATGCCATATTCTTAGGGTTTAGGGTTTCTACCTAGGGTACATTATATGACAGGCACGCTGTGGGCCGCCAGTGTCCGCGGTCTCCGATCCGACATGAAGAGCCTCCGAAGGCTAAGGCTATCTGGCCATAGTATTACTTAATAATATAATGTAACATAGCACCATATAACAACACATAATATAACATAACATAATATGACAGAAGATATTCGGTACAAAGAGCGTATGGTGAGACCTATTTCTGCCAGTATATGGTTTAGGTCTCCCTTTCGCAACCCTGAGTGCGAAGGAGCTTTCGGGAAAGGTTTCTGGCCATTTCGAGGACGGGTGTCGGCAGTCCTGCTTTTGAACAGCTGGAAGATGTGAGGTTGCAAAGTCTAGCCAGACACTGTGCTCGGTTGTGCACTGGTCAAGTGGCTTGAGGAGCAAAGGCCCAGCTGTTGTGTTTTTAGCTTTAAGCTAATATGGCCTGTGTGCCCTCAACTGAAACACAGCGAAGTACACGTAGCTAGTTTCACGGCACAGTGGACAACCGAACTGACGCGCAACTGGATCGCCGCCTCGTGCGTCCTAGTTGTCTCAACATAGGTTCTCAGACATCTATCACAGTGTAACGAGGCTTGGGGTTGGGGTTCCGACGGAGAACTTGGCTGTCCCAATACCCAAGACCCACTTACCTGTGCCATCACACAGCTTCCACGGACGTTGTGGAGCCAACAGTATCACCCTAAACCCCAGACCCTTAGCCTTTAACCCAAAAGCCCAAACCCTTAAACCCTAAACCCCCAAACGCCTAAACCCTAAACTACAACGCAGGACCTTTCCGGAAAGGTGAGCGGACAGTTTGAGGACGGGTTGCCGCTGGGAAGCTCGGCGTCCGGCGGTTTCCTAAGCGCTCAGACTTTGCATAAGGGGTGTAGGGTTTAGGGATGTTAAGACCCTAAACCCTAAACCCCTAAACCCTAAACCCAAATAAGGGTATAGATAGTATGGAGTATTAGGGTTCAGGGTTCTTCTCATGCTTGTTTTTGACATGAGTGCGGACCATGGCGAGCCTCCCCACAGATCAAGCCGAAGGGTGTCGCGAGTTTAGGGTTTCGGGCCATGTCAACGGAAAGGGCGCTGCGCAAGCCTTGACACTTGCAGGACTTGAAGGGAAAGATGTCAGGAAATCTGGAGGACCTTTCCTTCTTTGCGGAGGGTTTGGGGTTGATGGTTTGGGGTTTCGGGTGTAGGGGATTTCGATTGGCTTTTCCAGCACCCAGTACTGCCTCAAGAGCTGCCTCCGCAGAAGTCTGTGACTTTGTGCCAGACTGCCTTCGTGGCATTCCTCGCAATCGGAGCCGGAAGGACCTGAAGGGAAAGATGTCCGGAACTTTCGATCGCTTCCTGAAGAAGGAGGAGGGGACGGTCCCCGGTTTAGGTTTCAGGGTCGTTGAGGGTTTAGGGGCTTTAGGGTGCAGGAATTAGAGGTTTGGGTGTTTAGGGTTCAGGGTTTAGGGGGCTCCTCCCCTCCCATTGCTTGTCATAAGGCCAAATAAGACAGACAAAGACTTGAACAGGCAGCCAACGATCAGCAGCATCATACTTTCCACCGCCCACTTCACATATTTCCCAACCCGGATGTGTACTCGCGTCATCACTTTTAGCAGTAGTCCACGCACGCTGTTCTCTTGGCAAGTGCCCTAAATGTAATTCCCTACAATACTCAACGTCTACCCCGAAGGATCCATCAGGCCCGTCTGGCGAGGGTGGTTCCAGCAGCTGAGTCCAGGGAAAGCCGTGACACAACGCAGCGGAGAAAATGTGCACGGCAAGCCGGGTGACGGTTTGGGTTTGGGGTTTGGGTTTGGGGGTGGACAGCACTGCTTGTATGTATGCGTTGAATCCTTGCATTATTGTTTGCCTCTGTGCTCCAGTAGGAGTTCAGTAGGCTTGTGTTTGGAACCCCAGGCCACCTCACGCAGCTTGTTCTAGTTACCATGATAGGGACCTATGTTAAATAATATGATATTGTTTCTTTACTATGGTAACTAGAACCCAGTATTCATCTATTTGTATAGAGGCCTAAATAGTTACCAGTAGTATTCCCTAAACCCCATTGAAATTTCTGAAGGCCCCTTTTTTTGGTCGATTGTTTCCTCTGAAAACCCTGAACCCAAAACCATACACCCCGGATTCAGCCGACCTTAACTGCTAGGCGGAAAAAGGCGTTCAAAAAAAAATTAAAGAAAAAACATACACCCCAAGATCCCTATTCTGGTAACTTAAACTAAATCACCTCCGTATCACTCTCGAAAGTCCTAAACGAACCTCACTAGCCTCAAAGCCTGAAATGTGCACTCGTGCTAGGAAGCAGTGACCCAGACTTTAGGGTTCAGGGTTTGGGGTTTATATATAGCTCAGGGTGATGGAAAGAAGAAGGCTTTCGGGTTTATTAGGGTTTTGGCGTTGAGGGTATGGATCTGTTATTATAGTAATCCTTATAGACCCCTCTAAAAGGAACCCTTAAAGGAACCCTAGGAGGGTTTAGGGTTTAGGGTTTAGGGGATTATTAAAGCCCCTATAGTAATTATGTAGGCTCCTACATTAAAATGTTTGGTTCCCGGAGAAACCGTAGTATCGGATTTTCCTTGTCACGGCCGTGCCTCGGGACCCTAGGACACGAACCCAGAAGGCTCAGGCTTCGGGTCTATGGGGTTCAGGGTTTAGGGTTTCGGGTTTGGGGTTTAGGGTTTCGGGTTTGGGGTTTGGGGTTTAGGGTTTAGGGTTTGGGGTTTGGGGTTTAGGGTGTGTAGACAGTGTGCGCGCGGTGGGTGCGCCTTTTACTTTAGGAACAAGGCGCGCGCGCTTGCGTCAGCATGTAGCCCCGCCCCAACCACCCCAACTATTCTCAATTAGGGTTGAGGGTTCACCCCCCAAAACCCCTCAAGGGGGTCTTTCTTGCTCTTTGTTTCTTTTCGCAGCTCGACACATAAACAACCACATTGCACAACCAAGCACTGCTGAGATGGATTGTCGGGTGGGCCGGCCGCTCGACGAAAAGCATGGCCACCCGGTCTCGCGCCCTGCAAGGGTCGGTTGAAGGCAGGGCAGGCAGCAGAGCAGGGCACAGGGGAGGGCAGGGCAGTGGGTGTCAGGGCGCCAGGGCCTGGAATCGCTGCCAGCCTGGGGCCCCCTTGGGGGTACCCCCAGACCCCCCAAAGTCAAACCAAAAAAACCACATCAACTTTACCCTCCCTCACCGTTCTGTCGAGACACTCAGGCGGGGGCCTCGGTCGGAGCCTCGAGCGCCCATGCAAATGGTCAGCGGCGCTCTCGGCAGTTTAGGCTTTAGGGTTTAGGGTTCTATGGATCGTGTTTGGATCCGACCGAGTGTTTCGAAATTCTGGGGTGTTGGCGACGAAACGGCTACACATCGAAGGGTTAGGGTTCATGGTCGAGGGAATCCAAACCCAGAGAGCCCAATACCCCTTACCTACCTGAAACTTAACACGAGCTACATATTGTGATTTCAGCTCGATTCCTTACTTAAGGGGTGTTGGGCTCTCCGGAAAGCTGAGCAATGCCAGCTGCAGCAGTCGGGCAGTCATGTGGCAGCCATGTGTTACAGATGTTTGCAGATCGCAGAATGTATGGCCAAACTGTCGATGCGCGCAGCCAATGGAACTGCAAGGTGATGAGCGTAGCTTGTGTCTAGTTTGGTTGGACCTGTTGACCCAAAACGGGTTGTGATGGCACAGACAAGATCAAATTGTTCCTCGGATTGCCAAGGCTCCATGATGAACAGTTTCATTCGGGCTCTACTGTCATTTCAGGCCGTGCAACATTTCGGAAGGCTCTTGGTGAGGTGGATTCGCCAAGTGCACCACCTGTCCCTGCTCCTTGCATGTTAGATGATTTCGATGTGCTACGATCTCGCCGAACCGTCGAGTAGTTCGTTCATCCACAAGTGATTCGCTTCTGGATTGTCCGATGACTGCAAGCATAAACCCTAAACCCCTAAACCCTAAACCCTAATTAGACCCTCACTCCGAAATCCAAACTAAACCCTGAACGGCTAAACATCCTAAATCCAAACTCTAAGACCTCGTTTTGTACATGTGCTAGGCTCCCTACTCAGATCCTATGCTTCCATGCCTGAAATGGCAGCTGCAGACAGTCATTTCGGGTTTAGGTTTTGGTTGAGACCCTGATATTTCTTGAGGACTCCTTTGCGTCACTGCTACAGGTAAACGACTCAACATCTGACAGTTATTCGTAGCTGTTCCACCTTAAAGAACAGTTAGCATAGGGCTTTGGGCCTTAGAGTTCAGTGGGCTTTGCGATTACGGTGTATGTATACGATGTATGCTTTTTATGTACCGATATTTATTTATGTATGTATACTTATTTATTTGTTTATTCATTTAACTAATTGTTTATACTTATATGTATATCTGTATGTGTATGTGTTTTAAATACACGCTCTAGTGTAGTCATGTCGAGACTGGAAGGGTGAATATTATCAATAGTCGTCTCGACCTAGTATAGGGGTCGGAAAAAGTAAAACGTAATCCCCTAATAGTTCCCTCATTACGGTACGATAACGGACCCCAAAACTATTTTTACATGATGGAAACCCTAAACCCCTAAACGCTAAACGCGCTGGAGGCCTTGGCCGGCGACGTGCGTGGCGAGGCTGCAGGCTTGCAGTGGCAGCCGGCGCCATTGTCGCTTCGGGGACCCTTGGCCAACTCCGGAGTGTAGGGCTTCCCTAAACCCTATCGGTTAGGGCTTAGGGGTGTAGGGGTTTAGGGTTCTATGACTACACCCTCCAAAGCCCTAAACCCTAAACCGTAAATCGCAGCCGTTTTTTTGTGGCCCTAGCAGGGCCTGCTGCAGTTCAGAGCCGGTCTCAATTGAAGCAAATGTAGGGGCCTGAATAATTAGAATAGGATTTTGGGGGCCACTAAACCATAATTATGATAAGGAACCCCCAAAACCCTATTCTAATTATTGAGGCCCCTACAACATGCGGTAACAAGATGCAGTCGACTTTTCCCACCTGAGAAGTCCGAGCCCCAGTCCAGAATCCACCGTGTATTTATTAATATAATATATATATATATATATATATCTTAAACCCTAACCACCCCCTTACATCACAAGCCCAAATCCCTCAAGGATGGCCCTTACCGCCTTCTTGCCGGCACCGCCACCAGCGCGGGGGCCACTGGAACCACTTCCGCCGGCTGTTGCGGCTGCCGTGGCCGGACTAGGCTTCGCCGCGTCAGCTCAGGCCGAGGGTTTTGGTGTTTTCTGGGTTTGGGGTTTAGGAGTTTCAGGGTTTTGGGTTTTTAGGGTTTAGCGCTCCAAAAGGCCTATGCATCCATGAAGTCAGGTTCTATCAGGGTTTTGTGGTTTGGGGCTCAAGCTTTGTGGGCCTTCGACCGCCCGATGAGCGCCATACAAGGAAAGGAACTTCAAGCAACCCCCAGCATTTGGATTCGACTTCAAGGCTCATGGGACTTAGTAAGTCAGGTTACAAGTAGGCTGTAATTAGGATAACCCCACTTAGGGGACTTAAAACCCCAATTATAAGCTGGTAGGAAGCTAGAATACAATGTTCTGACGAATTGATGGGGCAGTGGTTTATCGCCCCAACACTGCCTCAGGCAATCCTCCCAATCTACGATCCCCGAAAAGCCCTCATAGTGATGTCATGCGAGTTTCCAAAAACCCACCTTATTTTGGGGTCCTTATAATAAGGATCCTACTATTTAGGGTGCTGTATCAAGGTCCTCTAGTTTCGGAAAGCCATAGTGATTTGCTCAGAGGCACAGTCGGCGGCGCTGGACATGAAGGATCTGTCTCCCGAGATCCTTGGGTTGCCTTCAGTCTGCTTGTTTAGATAAGCGTCGTCGTTCCTTGAGGGCACGTTCAGGGATTACTGTGTGGAGTTCCTCCACTTGCAGCTGATAGAGGTTTGTTCTTTTTGCTTGGCATCGCATCGTTTGGAAGCCTGATTTCTAAGGACGTTTAAGCCGGTCTGCCCTGCGAGCGACGGCTTGTACGGCCTGGGCAAGGCAGCTGAGACTGCTGATCATCACTTGCGTATAGGAGCCAATCCTCAGACGAACAGCAGATGTTTGCGGCGATGGCATTGGTGATATCCAGCTTGTAGCAGCAACGTGTAGCAGCAGCAGGAGTAGCCGTTCTCGTTGTAGTGGCAGAGGTAGTGGCAGTCGCAGTGGAAGTGGCAGTGGCAGTAGTGGTACTGGTACTGCTACTGGAACTGGCACCGGCACCGGTACCGGTATCGGTAGTGGTCGGGGTTGCGTCGCAGTAGTAGCCGTTGTTGTGTTAGTTGTAGTTGAAGTTGTAGCAGTAGTTGTAGATGTAGCAGTAGTTGTAGTGGTAGCAGCAGTTGCAGTTGCAGCAGCAGCAGCAGGAACAGGAGGAGTAGTAGTAGAAGTAGTAGTAGTAGTAGTAGCAGTAGTACTACTACTAATAATAATAATAATAGTAATAACACAACTAGCAGTAGCAGTGTAGCAGTTGTACCAATCAAGCTTCCTGCCTCGTCGGGAATCGGACATGTTGCAGGCCTTTGCCGATGGCCTCTTAGGTGCCGAGGGAGCTGAGTATCGTCCTTTGGCGATCGAGGTGCTGGGAAGGGTGGCAACATGTGGACAATGCTGTTATGACGAGAACGCTTTTGTTCGGGCTCTTCCGCACTTCTGCACAATAGCCGTGTCAGTTGATCGGACGTGGAAACCCACTGTCGATTGATTTGTGACAATCTCTTTCAGGCGCTCCTCCGAGTACGTTTGGAAGTGTGCGTACTCGAGTCCTTTGTTTACGAGGCAGGGTGCCTGAAGAGGGAGCTCTAAATGTTTCTGTGCTCTTCCTCACACTCCGAGATTCCTTCGTGGCTGCCCTCCGAAGTGGCATTATCCGTACAGTGTGTAGGGCAAGTTGAGAGCGATGTTGAAGTGGGAAGGCTGTGGAGTTGAGGAACGCTTGGGCCGGCAACCCTGTGCTCATGATTGCTTCCTGTCAGTAGACATTGTTTTTGAATGTGTGCCCAAAACCTGCTAGTATGAGAGCGGAAATGGTCGAGACATTCAGAGTGCACATGACTGCAACTTGTGACCCAAAGCCCTACAAACTCAACCCTAAAGCCGAAAAACCTAAGCCCTAAACTGATCTTTACCAGGGCCCTTGGGAGTGGAAGTGAGAGCAGGCCATCATACCCTTCGTCGAGCGCAAAGGCGTAGGCTGGATCCTTCCCCTCCACGCATCTTGGACTGGACTTGGCTTGTGACAGAAGCGAGTAAGATGAAGGATTCACCTCTCAGGAAACCATAGACACCGTTATCGCCGGAACGGTCTTCGCCGTGGCGTTGTCACTTGACTCAAGCAAAAGATACCCACTAACCAATGTTAGCAATCACGCAGATCGAAGTATTCCCAGCATCCCTTCGTCCAGGAATTTCATCCTCTTTGGCACGACAAAGATCCTGTCAGTGCTGGGGATTTATCACGACATCTTGGTGACCTGGCGAGAAGTTAAGACCACTGTACACTCAAACCAGGCTGCACCTCAAAGCGGCAATCAAGCTTTCATGATGAGCCACTTGCTGTCTGAAGAGAAGAGAATGCGACATTGTACCTTGGAATCAAACATTCAACAATGCGAGTCATAGAGGTCATGCCGCCATGGTGTTCCCGAAGCTCTTTCTCCATGGAGTGAAGTGTCCAGTTCTCCGCAAGTACTGGCATTACTTGATCTATTACACTGTGAGACGAAAAGATCAAAATCTACGAATTCTGTGCACGCGGCGCACTGCAAAGAATTGATACCGGCAGGGGGCTGAGCACGCTCCAGCCCGGTAGCAATTGTTGGCTGTAAATGCTGACATCCCGCTGCCAAAGATACGTAACCTTCTTGTATACACGTGGTGGCAGACTTTTCTACATAGCAAGGAGTGTAACCTCAGGATTGGCTCCTCGCACCAGGCTCTTTCACGGTAGCTCAGTCACTACAACACAAACCACTGGAGATACAAGCGCTGCACATCCGCGTCCTCATACCCCCACAAAGGCCTGAAAAGCTAGGCGCTCCTTTCCTCCTCCTCCGTTTCACTTAACAGATCAATGGTACTCAAATGCAACCTACCATGCACGAGAAGCATCATCGATCAGTTATTTCTGTTCTCTTCTCTCCATAAAACCATCCTAAAAATCGTGGGACCAGCTTAAATCCATTCCCTTGACTCACACAACACCCTAAGCTCTAAACCCTAAACCCACCCTAAACCTCTGATCATCCAATCCGTTGAGTCTGACTTTGCCTCGTCAGATTGGAACACCTTTGCGGCTCGTTGGCTTTGCCATTCTGCCAGAAAAGAGGTGCCTCATCCGAGCTTAGAACAAGGAAGTCTTCCTTGTTTCTTCCTCAGTGCACAACAGAATTCGTAAGGCGGCAAATCTGGCGTTTCAGATTGTGGCACGTGGGTTCGACGAATCCTAAAGCTGGCACGAAAGCCCCTCCCTTGCAGCCAGGCCTTCCAAAACCCCGTAATTGAGGGATATTCCTTGAATCATATTAAGGATCCTACTTGGTACTATAATTTAGATTCTATTCCTTAATCAAGGACCCTAAACCCTAAGTAAGGGGTTTGCGAGGCTCTCGGCAACCTTTTCCAGCGGTCGCTGCTTCTGCAGTGCAAGTCCGTCCCCCAAAGCAGCGCCTGGAACTTGAAGCCAAAAGCAACCGCGGCACAAGACATTGGCAAGACTGCTGGGCTACCCTAAACCATTCAACCCTGAACGCCCTGGCCCCGGGTTTCGTGGCAAAGTCGGCAGGCCGACAGAGACGCCTCTCATTCAGATCAACTGGCCCGGCATGCCTCCGCCGAAGGAAGAGGAGGAGTCACCTAAGCTTAGAGCTTCGGATTCAGGGGTTTGGACTCAAAAACAACTACTACAAGGGCCTAAATGATTACCCAATGGTTCCTTATTATAATTACTATAAACCCCATTCTAATTATCAAGGCCCGTATATTAGCGTGTCGTAAAGCGAATTTCAGCACTTTGATCCCGCAGCTTCGATGGCTTAATATAGGGGCCTTAATAATCACCTCTACTATTTCGGGGGTGCCTTGTTATAATCGTAGTATAGTGGGCCTCAAAACCGTATTCTGATTATCAAGGTCCCTATATTACCTCTCTACCTCCAGCTCGGAAATGTTCCGGCTCTGGGCGATGCACGCTCTGATTGAATGACTATTCCTGTCACTTCTGTGAACAAATTTTTGATCCAATACTACTTCTGACTCGTCATCGTCGCTGTTGTTATGATGTTCGTCAGCAAAGCATCACCGTCCTCATTGCTGCATGCCGCACACTCGTAGCTCAATTATCTACCATTCCTGAAGAAAGGTTTCTGAGCCAAGCCTAAGCCCGAAACTCTAAACTTAAACCTTAAAACCTTTGAGTACCAAGCAACCCTAAACGCGAAACGCTTAAACCCTAAACCCCTAAACCCTAAAACTAACCCCTAAACCCTAAAACCCAAACCCGGGCAGGAGCCGGAACAGCCCCAAGAGCCTCCGTCAGCCCCCTTCGCCATTTTCGGTGGCATTTGCAAAGGCCGGGCCGGGATTCTGGGGTTTCCTGTCTGTGTGGCTAAACCCTAAAACTTCAAGCCTCAAACCTCATACCCCAAAAGCCTCAAATTTATAAAAGCCTAAAACCCAACCAGCCCCAGCGAGCCAGCCCGCACCTCAGCCCCGGACCCCAGCCCCAGGCCTCAGCCC
>BGNK01001626.1:3591-20091 GCA_003297005.1 Symbiodinium sp. clade A Y106 | reverse complement strand
AGCCCCAGCCCCCCAGCCCCAGCCCCAGCCCCAGCCCCAGCCAGCCCCGACACCAGCTCAGCCCACTCCCAAAATCAAAACCTCAAAGCAAAAAAACGAAACTGCTCAAAACTTTCGGTCAAAACGTTTCGCTCAAAACCCCGGACCTAAACAATTTCTTTGAACCTAAACCTTAAATGCCTAACACCTAAAATCCCTAAACCCTAAACCCTAAACCTAAACCCGAAAAGCCTAACACCTGAAATTTCAATGCCTCAACACAGTGGCGTGGAACCTTGCGAGCTGTGGCATGCTTTTGCTTTGGTCGGGCAGGCTACGGAATCTTTGCCGGTGTCCTGAAGGACCTTAGGGTTTTAGGGGTTTGGGGTTTTCGGGTTTGGGGGGTTGGGGTTCAGGGTGTTGGGGTTTTAGGGTTTAGGGGTTTTGGGTTTTAGGGTTTAGGGTTTAGGGGTTTAGTGTTTAGGGTTTTAGGGTTTGGGGGTTTTAGGGGTTTAGGACCTCTGGTTTAAGCTGCTGCGCATGTGTAGACAAGGAAAGTACCTGAACATCAACGTCCACTTAGACAGATACCTAGATGCAAAGAGAAGACCAATGCTGCCAGGACTTCTTGGAGGGTGTGGACACCTTTGCGGGAAGATACCTAGCTTTCTTCAGCATCCTCTACGTGACCTTCAAGTGGGCGCATTTCAAGCTCTTCAATGATTTTCCGCCCTTCTAGGCTAATTGTGGCAAAGAGCCCCACACGGTTATGATGTCACACCTTTCTTGCTCTCGGATTTGCTACTTCGCATCGGAGACTGACTTGTCACGGTAGAACAAGAAAGGTTGTTGGCAAAGCAGCGGACGAAGCGCGAGGACTTTAACGAGGAAAGCCGCAACATTGCAATCCTATGCCCTTAAGCCCTAAACCTTAAAACCTTTTTCTTTCGAAAGTGGACGACGTTTATTCCTCCCCCTCCCCCCAAGAAAATGGCTCACCTTCGCAATTGTTCGGGTCATGGTTACAAAGTTCCGTTCATTGTTATGTGTATATATATATAATGTGTTATATACTTAGCGTATGTACATATATTTGTATATACGTGTCATGCCTTGTCATATGTAAACTCAAATCGCAACCGTGTAGTAGCCAGCTGCTTTGCTGGCTGATTTGTCGCTAAATTCCAATGAATATCAGGGAGTACATAAACGGATTAGATGTATGCAATACCTGTTCAAGTTCGGGAAAGTTAGAGTCGACCTGCTGTCGACCTGGCATTCCGGCTCTGAGCCTCGAGCGGACCTCGCATGGCTTGCACTCTTCGATTTAAGGTGTTTTTTGCTTAATATAGGGGCTTAAATAATTACCAATACTATTGCCGGGATTGTTTTTTGCTACCTTAGCTTGCAGCAAAAGTGCAACAAGTCGTTGGCGCTAACCTACTTCCTGCTAGTTTACTACGGTCCCGGCGTCACTGCTGCAATGTATGTGCATATGCAGTTATTTCAGAGTGGTTTTCTTCCTATTGAAGACTTTCACACTGAGTCGCTTCACACAGAGAAACTTCACACTGAGGTTCTTCACATAGAGACTTCACATCGAGCTGCTTCACAAAGAGAGACTTCACAACAATTTGTTTACAATAGCTGAAACCAACTTGCGACGTTCCAGAAAGGCATGCTTATTATAAATATAGTTTCATGGCCAAAACCTAATTCTAATTATTAAGGCCCCCATATTATCTTGACCGAAAAAGTGTGAGTTGGGATTGTCAGTCAGTGGGTTGTCGCATGCGAGAAAGGCCTCGAAACTCATTCTAGGTCGTGCTGGTCCTGGAGTGGCGGTGGTCTCCTTTCTTGGTGTCTCCAAAGACTCCAATATCCCTTAATTAAGGTATATTCCTTAAATCATATTGTCTCCTGATGTCTTGTGGTCTTTTGACGATCTCCCGGTGGTCTCCCGAATGTTGCTGGAGCTTTGGACCATCCAAACTCGTGCTTTCGAGTACAGATGTAATATGCGGAATGCTTCCTTTGAAGCGCTGGGGCCTCCAAACAAGTTGTGCGTGAACTGACGCCAAACTCCTGCTTTCTAACCCAAATCTCCTGCTTTCTAACCCAAATCCACTGCGTGGTGCTGCCCCAAATGCTCGTGGAGCTCCGGTGCCTCCAGAGACCACCCAAGGACCACCACAACACCAGGAGACCACCATGACACCACCGACGACAAACGACCAGGAGATCCCCGGAGACCAGCAAGGGGACTCAAGCCAGGAGAGAGAGACAACAAATTGGACAGCAGCCTGGGACAGAGTTCCGAAGTATTCGGGGAGCACCGCGGAATCGCTTCCCCGCGAGCACCCCATAATGCCGCCACCCTATTTATTCAAAAAACGTTTCAAATTTCAGTTGACGAACTATATATTGAAAGTCATGGATTGAATAAAAGTCTAGATATTGTTCAGAACTTAATTGGTTTTGCATGGTTTTGCTAGAAACCGAGATGATAGAGATATTGATTGTTTTGCATGGGGACAAGTGGAGATGATGTGTTTTTCTAGAAAATTGATGATGAATCGAAACATGTTGAAATATATACAATTTTAATATCATTGCTTTCTTATGATTTCATATAGGTATATGCAAGTAAACTTGTAGATAATAATTGAATAAAAGAATTTGAAAATGGTTTTGAAATGATATATCTGATGATTGATAATTAAAACTATTTATGAAATACGTATATTCTTCTGCAAAATGAAGGCTTGTATTCTTGAAAAATGAGAAGAGTTAGATTTCTGTTTATTAAAATATCTCCGATAAGAAGTTGAAAGGTTCTATTGGTATAATTCTTCTTATTTTCCGCGTAATTGAAAATATGAAAATTAGTATTATTCCTATCACCCACTTCTCGCTTCTCACTCGCTATTTGTCAGGAATAGTGATATTATTATTTATATTGCTGGATCTTTTTATTGAGAAATTTCTAGTAGTATTATTATTCTTCTTATTGTGATTATTGTTATTGTTATTATTGTTTTAATCGCATGTATATTGTTTTTGATTCTTATGTTAATTGTATATGTTCTTGATTTATTATGATATTAATGATCTATTTAAATATGAGAAGTAGTCTTATCAATTGTTATTTTTTATTGTTCCTATTATTATTGTTTTTGATGACTTTTAATTTTGTCGGAGTTTGTAATTCGAACATTTGATTATGTTATAATACATTAAGAAAAAATGCAGAATTAAAATAGTTGAAATTCTTATGATAACAAAAAAAGGACGGGATAACCTCACATGAGTATGTCTATAGATAGTGATGAACGACTAGAAGAGCCCTCTAGAGCTTTCCAGAGGGGTGTGCGTGGTGTTGTGTGTGCAGTGCGTGTGTTGTGTGTTATGTTGTTTGTGGTGTTGGGTGTACTGTGTTATGTGCTGTGTGCTGTGAGTTGTGTGTTGTGTGTGTTGTTTGTTGTGCGTTGTGTGTAATGTGTGTAATTTGTGTAATGTGTGTATGTGTTCTGTGTGTGTGTTGTATGTGTGTTTGTGTGTGTGTGTTGTATGTGTGTTGTGTGTGTGTGTGCATGTTCCGTGTGTTGTGTGCTGTGTGTTGTGTATGTGGTGTTTGTCGTGTGTGTGGTGTGTTTGGTGTGTGTGTTGTGCGTGCGTGTGTGTGTGTGTGTTGTGCGTGTTGTGGATGTTGTTTGTGTTGTATAAGTTGGGTGTTTTGCGTGATGTTGCGTGTGTTGCGTGCGTTGAGTCCGTTGCGTGCGTTGTGTGCGTTGTTTGCGTTGTTTGGGTTGTTTGCGTTGTCTGTTTTGTCTGCGTTGTCTGTGTGGTGTGTGTGGTGTGCGGTGTGCGGTGTGTGCGGTGTGTGCGGTGTGTGTGGTGTGTGCGGTGTGTGCGGGGTGCGCGGGGTGCGGGTGTGTGCGGTGTGTGCGTGGTGTGTGGTGGGTGCGGGGTGTTTGTGTGTGTGTGTGTGTCTGTTGTTTGTGTTGTGTGCGTTGGGGATATGTTGTAGGCGTATTGTTTATTGTCATGAAAACTAGCATAAATAAAATAGTCTCTTTTTTTCTAGTGTGATAATAATGGGGCGGTTTATATTAAACGTCGTCGTTTTTTTGACGAGTTAGGTAAAGTAGGTGGTCTCGTTTCTTTATTCTGTTAATTGTCGTAATTTCTATATCAAAATCTAAGAATTCGAATGTTCTGTAAAAAGTAATATAAAAAATATATCTTATATTACGTATTTATGCTAAATTAATAAAATGAATCTTAAAGGTTAAAGTAAAAGGTATACGTAGAAAATATCGGTCATATTAATAATTTCAATATATCGTAAATTCCGAAGGAAATGATACGTATCGAAAATCTCGGGTCCACGGGTAGGGGGTGTATTGTAAAAATAGTCTAGATGGTGTGTCGGCTTCGGAATCGGTGAAAAAGAAAAATTAGTATATTGGTACGTCGTCCTTCGCGAACGTTACGAATCGGACGCGCTATTTGTGTTGGTTTTTGTAATATTTTTTGTCGTTTCTACTATATGTTATTTCTTTCGGTTTTATAGTTTATCTTATTTCGAGGTATCTAAAATATTGGTTGAGCCGAGATTTTCTACGTATACGCGTGATTTTGCCTCGGGCTTATTAAATTAATATATTTTATTAAAATAGAATTTAGTAATTAATGGAAATTCATTCTCAAATTTATTTACCCTAGCCCGATTATAGTAGTATCTTCGATAGTTCGAGTGTAGATATATAAAAAAACGCGAATATAAACGGTATGTCGAGGGAATATAAACGGTATATCGAGGGTCTTCGCGCGTTTTTTTTTTCTGAAGTCTAAGATATGCTGTAAAAATTAGTACGAACCGCGCGGGATTTGGGTTTTAGGGTTTATCTGAAATTAACGGTGCGGTCGTTATTTTATCGATTTTTATATGATTCTTTAAAGGACGATACCCATATATCATGCATTTCAAATGTAAGAAATCATATAAAAATCGATAAAATGACGACCGCACCGTTAATTTCAAAGTCTCGAGCTAAGATATATTATAAAACCAATGCAAACGCGCATTGGGCTTATCGCGAATAGAATGACTAGAGCTCCGATAAACGGATTTCTTACGGACCAATTAAAATCGATTCCGGCGGATCCGGCGATCCGCCAGTCTAAATAGGATATTTTATATCCAAAATTTGCTCAAAGAAAATTACCCCCCTAGTTTACCCCCCCCCGCATCCCTTTTTATCCCCTCCCGAATGTACGAAAATGTCAGCCGCAACGGTATTTTCCGTAATTCGAGTGCAATACTACAAAAATCAATATAAACGGTATATCGGGGTGTCCGCACGCTACACCTAAGAATATTATAAAAAACAATAAAACGTCATAACCATCTTCGTGAACGCGACAAGACCGATGCTTCGTGAACCGTAAAAACTAGTAGAAAACCTCGGCCCCACCTTTATTTTTGGCATTTTGCCAGGATGTGTTATAAAAATAAAATAAACGACCCATCAATCGTTTAAACTCGTGCACGTCAAACTACAAAATCTTGTGTTTTGCTGCAGATGACGTCAAAAACCGATATATCGTTTATGTTCATTTTACAACACATCCTGCCCCGAAGTACCGAAAATACCGATAAGGCCGAGGTCTTCTAAAACGTATCAATCGTCCCGATTTCTACGGCATATCTTAACCCAAATTGCCGAAAAACCTTTTGTGCTATTTTTTTATGACATACCTTAGCCCTTTAAAGTGAACCTAGGAGCAAGACTTCAATATGGAGCACGAAATATCGTCCACACCAATATTTTCGACACTTCGAAACAAAACGTGAAAATCAACACAAACGGTATATCGATCTTCGCGCATTTCACGTCCAATATGATAACAACCAATAGAAACGAGTATATCGATCTTCGCACGTCCACCGCCAGGAAGTATCATCGATATTCTCCAATGCACCACATATTCATACTCATCTTTTGCGACAACAAGAAGGCACAGATACATAGAATCCCTTGTAAACCAAGACCTGTCTTTTATTGGCGAAAAGGTTTATTCTAAGGTCTTTAGGGTTTATTACTACCTTTTAAAGTTCAGCCAGCTTGATATCATAGGACTTAAGTGCTGAATTTTAGAGAGTTCTGATAAATGCTTTGTAAGTTGTAAAGGTATTTCGGTGCTTCTATCAAGACTTCCAAGGTTTTATAGAGTTTATCTTCTAGTACGAAGCTCAACGACGAGATAGGATCGATGAGCGTATTTTGCTCCTTTAAGCCCTCATCTTGAGTAAGCTTCAGGGCTCCTTGACTTCTCTTTTGAGATCCTTAGTTTACTATTTCAATAAGACCATCATTGTCGAACGCATACAAAGAATTCGTTGAAAGCAGTCCATCGTGTTATCAAATCAACACAAAGTCAATTAAATATATATTCACCACTTGCAACAGATATAAAAACAAGCGACAATAAAAGTAAGATGTTATGAAAGCGATCGCCGTAATGACGTGCTCCAAGAACTTCCACGTAGGCAACAAGCCCAAAATGACAAAGACTTTCAGAGAACCAACGAGCTGGGTCGCATGCTGGAAAAAAATAGAAGAGAGCGGAACGCTCGTGCAGAATGGGTTGAAGACACACACCCCTTCTATTCATTCTATTATTTTGTGAACACACATTACACTTGATCATACAAGGTGTATTGTCGAGTGCAGATTACCCAAAAGAGCGGAACGCTCGTGCGGAGAGACAACCGAGACAATCGAGCCTTGGCACATTGAATCTAGAGCCGAATCCAGCAGGCGCAGATGTACCGTGTACCGATACATCTACCGTCGCAACATGTTAATCTCCGACCCGGCAGATGGTGGTTTAGATACTGACGCGTCATATTCTCAGTTCAAGCAGGCGACTGTTGTAGCCTCAGAGATTGAACTGCGGTTGGCCGGCGAGCCTGTAACTATAATCGGCCCTCTGTTGTACGACTTTGGGTCGTCTTCGCGTCTCTTTATCGTGACTTCGAGTCGATGTGCGGTGCGGTTCTACGGTTGCGAGGGGGGCTGGGCTTTGGCGTACCGGTGGAGACACGGTTCGGTGGCCACGGGAGCAATACTGTGGCATAGCGCCGTCGCGCTCCCGCCTGCCTTTTATTCCTCTCTTTTTCTTTGCACTATTCCTCGTGCCTCTCTTTCGTGCATGTCCTGAGACAGCTGTGTTCTCCCTCTAGCTGCTTGCCGGGGCCCATAGTATTGCCCAATATTTCCTACTTCTTTCCTATGTGCATGTGTGTGCACAAGAGATGTGCAAGTGTTCCCTTGTCATGTGCCAGTACTGGCGAGGCCATGACATTCCAACACTGCAGGTCCGGAGGACGATGAGGAGCAGGTCCGGTTGCAATACAGCACTGGAGTGAAGCAGTTGTGCACATGCATGTGGCTGAGGCGTTTAGCTAGGACTGCACGACCATGGCTCGGCCTGATTCCCCGCGGCTGAATCTGCACGGGACGGCCAAACATACGATTGATATGATGCTCGAGATGTTGACGTTGAGTCTGCTCGTTGATTTGCGCGAGATCAATAGGTTGGTCAAGCAGGTGTCGGCCTGTTTCACTCGAAAACTAAATCTCGGAACTGGGCGGAGACACATCAAAAAAAGGATTGCACGGCTTTTTGCATGGAGGGTCTCACGTGCCTTTTCTATCAGCATATGTTCAGGGTGGCGCATCACTGGACCTTGCTTCGCGTGCGTACGAAGGTTCCTGGGGCATTCGTTGTGAGGTCGAGGACTCAGCAAACTCCGTCGTCTTCGACCGCTTTTTTGTGGAGAACCGTGTGAACTCGTTGAGGCGGCCGTTTTGGATTGAGAGAGTGGAGCAGTGAAATTCCCGCAGCCCACTCACTCTACAGATATTTTTTGGTGTTCTTCCAGAGTCTAGGACGTGGACAAATGTAGGCAAATTCGGTCGGTCGGCTACAACTTCTGTTCGAGAGGCAACTCATCACAACAATGTGGCCGATATCGATATAATCGACTCTCGCAAAGGATCAGTGCAAACCATGAGAGAAGGTCCGCCCAGCTTCACGGAAGTGAAATTAGGCGAAAGGGGCTTCCAACGAACAACTACGCCGGTCCTGACTACAAGCGAGCCTGTTCAGCCACTCAACATATGGCGCTAATCTTAACAGGTAAAGGTAATTCTTTTGAGCGCCTGTTTAGACCAACTTCTTGTGTCCGTTTTGCCGAGAAGCGCCCAGAAAAGAACAGAAGAATTACCTTTACCGAGCAAACCCGCACGTCCCAAAGCATCCAGAATCACATTTCCATCTGAGCGCCTTGGCAGAATAGAGAAGCAACTTCCCCCCCCCCAGCACAAACAGCACTGACTCTTCGGAGAGCACCTACCCACAACTTCCCACACCGACACGCCGTGAAAGAAACCAAATACATCCAACCGTTTTGATCTTGTCCACGGCTTAATCCCAGACAATACCCAGACCGATGGCTCAATAAAAGGGTGTGCAGCCTGTCAAGCAGATCATTAGTGCTGAATCAAACGCACAGAAGAAGAAAGTAAGAAGGCATCGATGCAAGCTGTCATGGAAAAGGAGCGGGAGCAACACAGATGAAGGCATATGACACGACAGCGCCAAAGGCCCGAGATCTGCACCAATCTCATGATCGCCGAAGCGAAAGACGATGGCATACACCTGCCAAATTAATTGCGCAGGCACGATGCACTTCCGAATGCGAACTTTTCCGCTAGCAAAACGTACTGCGACATGGCACCGGCAGCTTCTCCACGCAACCCGCAGCGACGAAGGCCGAGCCACGGCGACAACGTCCAATGCCAACCGCGATGCCACATTAATCGCATTCATGGCGACTCCTCCTATGCGGATCGGATCCTGACACTTGCTCTACGCAGTGGCCGCCTACCGACATCATGCCCTTAAGGGACAAGTCGGCTCAGCCAAACGATTTAGCCAATTTCAGCTCGAGGCCCTCGTCGGAAGCAAAGCCCGTCCCACCAGCGAGGCCACAGCCGAATCGACTACATCAGGGTGACCCGGCTCTGATCCTACTGATCTTCCTCACTACCCGCCACAGCAAGCATTGCCAACGTCACCGGTTCTATGCCAGCAGGGGGGCACTGAAAGGGCCTGTTCCCACTTGTTTTTTCTTTCGTCTAGGAATATGGATAGGCCGGGGTGCGCTGACGAGTAGGGTCGGTGGTCGCTCCGCGTGTTGTTCTTCTTGCTATTTTCTATAATATTCTAGGAGGTCGCAGGCAGCTATTTTGTTTAGATGCGGAATCACGGAGGGGGTTTGGAAAGTGGTATTTACAGCATATATTCATTGCAAGCAGGCGATTGTTATCCTAGCTTCGGAGATAAGAGCCTCTCTAATTATAAGCGGCCTTTGCTGTACGATTATGGGATTTTCTCGCTTCTCTTTTTATATTAGTGTGTCGGCTTTATTCAATATGGGGTTCACTTCTGCAATTGCAAGAGGGCTGGGCTTTGGCTTGCCGGTGGAGATGCGACTAGGATGAAGGGTTTTCGCACCCCTCCCTCAATGAATACTGCTGCTCCCGCTCGGGAACGCAGGTTCTTTCATGTCGAACCTGGCAGTGCTTGTTTTGCTGGCCGCAGGCCGAGGTGGTTTAGGCCTTTTTGTCCCTTTTTTTTGCTTGCACGTGAGCACGGCTGGGAGGGGTGAGTCTAGGGTTTCATTGTTGCTCTATCGCAACCTGGAGGCCAGCTCGGTTGCCGGAGCCTGGGTGCTCGACGGGTAGCGCTACACAGCCCCGTCGTCGTCCTTCGCAACGCAGAAGAAGTCTAGTAGAAGCGACACCAGAACCCTGAAACAGCTAACAGCTACGGCACTAGCGCAATGCTAATGCAATAATCCAATCGCCCTGATATCACGACGCCGGCCTCAAAGTTAGCATTCCCTTCAGGGCTTTTCTATTAAGGGTTTTATTGAATACCTTAAGTTAGCATTCCTTTAAAAGGCTTTTTTATTGTATCAAGGGTCTTATTTATTGAATACCCTATCTTAGCATTCCTTTAAGGGCTCTTTTATGAAGGGTTCTATTGAATACCGCGAGCCCCAAGCCACAAATCCACAAANGGCTTTTTTATTGTATCAAGGGTCTTATTTATTGAATACCCTATCTTAGCATTCCTTTAAGGGCTCTTTTATGAAGGGTTCTATTGAATACCGCGAGCCCCAAGCCACAAATCCACAAAGAGGAGCCCGCGGCTGTCCCTGCTGAAGCACCGAGAGAGGTGGCAGGTTCGCTTCAGCTGGGGATTAATATAGGGGCCTTAATAATCAGAATAGGGTTCCTTTGGGTTCCTTAAAAGGATCTATAAGGGATCTATAGTAGGATTCTATAATATAATAGGGGCCTTAATAATTACCTATACTATTTTGGGGGTTCCTTATTACATTTATAGTATAATGGCCCCAAAACCCTATTGAAATTNCTATAAGGGATCTATAGTAGGATTCTATAATATAATAGGGGCCTTAATAATTACCTATACTATTTTGGGGGTTCCTTATTACATTTATAGTATAATGGCCCCAAAACCCTATTGAAATTCTTAAGCCCCCTATATTACTGGGCGGGGGGGGAGTAGGCGGGGGGAGGGGTTAATAATTCAAGGGTTTAGGCGATTTAGGGTAGGGTTACAGGGTATGGTTTCTGGTTTCGTCTCTGGTGATCCCTCAACCCTAGTCCCTAAACCCTAAACCCTAATCCCTAAACCCAAACTACCCTAAAGTTTAGCAAATCGGTTTATGGAGTGTGGGAGTCCCAAGGTGATGCGGCAGGGATCACACCGCAATTCGCGGACTTGGCCCTAAAAGCTGAAAGCTCAAGCCAAAACTCTTACTATAGATTTTGGCTTGCGAGAAAACTCATTTATTTGTGGGACTGAAGCTTGGGCGAGTTGGAAGCAAAGAAAGACATATGAGCCTGACAGGATTGAGACTTCACAGGGCGACGCCACGAGCTTTTGCTTCGAAAGAATTAGCACGCGTGAAATCACTATCTCTCTTTCGAAGAGGCTCTGAAAGTCCATGCTTGATGGACCAAGCTGCTGCGACCCGCTCTGCGCCAGCCTGCATCCCCTGTGGGACTCGAACTCACAATCTTCGGATTAGAAGTCCAATGCCTTGTCCATTAGGCCAAGGGGACTTGTGATGAATGCACTGAGTTGCGACCTAAATTCTTTCGGAGCCGAGTCTGTCCATAGTGATCTCAGCGCGATCTTTCCTTGCTGATGGACCAGCTGATTTCGAATATCGAGCCCGGGTCACATCGATGGCAACGATCACTAGACCACTGATGCTTCTGACTAAACCGAAGGCTGAGAGAACCATTTTGCAAGTGTTTGCCTTTAGATTCGAGCGGGGTGGTCGCAGGGCGGGTTCCTTTCGCGGGGTTGTATGGAAAAGGTTAGTGAGTGACTCATATGGCCCTTGCGCAGAAACACCATGTTAGTGCGGCGGGATTGATTTTGAGAGGTGTAGCTCTAACGTCAGTCCATTTCACAGACTTGCAACATGTGTATATTCAATAATATCTTTGTGGAGAAGCACTTAGGAAGGAGGTGTTCTGGATGGGGAGTAGCGACCATCCCGTCTAGACAACAGCTGAGTTGCTTCATCACATCGTCCCGTGAGATGCCTCGAAGGACAAGATAAATCAAAAGCAAGGCAGGCGAACCACCTGCTGGAGGTGAGTAGCCTTACAGTGTGAGCTCAGGGAGTCAGACGACTCAAGGCCAAAGGTGCAAAGAGTACCTCTTATGCAGTCTGCATCATCTCAGCAAGGGAGCAGTTGCTAACACCTCCAATGCAGATTGGGAAAGCACACGACTATGCTTTCGTGCAAGGATCAATTTCCTGCGGCTAGCACCTGATGTGGACGGTGGTGCTAAAGCGCAACAAGCTTTTTTTTGCAATGTCTAGCTCATGTCGCCGCGACAGGAAATTAACGACATGAGATGACACTCGACTGAGGTAATACAGCACGAAAAAATCGACACCGAGGGGATTCGAACCCCTGCGGGCAGAGCCCAATGGATTTCGAGTCCATCTCCTTAGCCGCTCGGACACAGTGTCTGTGGTCACGAAGGAATACCAACAATCTTTCGTATTTGATGCTAAATAGTAGCCGGTTACAATTCCCCCAGTGCCCGGATGTACCTCGGTATCTTTGCGGGAAGACGTGGTGAAAAACTCAGGAAACTACCAGCGCTGTCGTCTAGTGCAGTGTTGTTGTTCAGCTGGTGCGCACCGACCACCCGGATCGGCACTGGGTTAGGCTCGGCCTCCCGAAGGACCTTCGAACGCCCACGCAGCCAGCTGAGAGCCTTACCCTGTCCGTGTAGGGGATTCGAGCGCAGGCCTTCGCATGCTTAAGCGCATGCTCAGCCCCTACACCATACCGGCGCTCCATCAATTTCGTGGGATGCATTCCCAGATCTCACAGAAGCCCGCCCAGCTCAGTCGGCGGAGCGCAATGTGGTGTGGTGCCGCCACAGCCAAGGAAAGATCGTAGCCGCGATAGCTCATTTGGGAGAGCGTCAGACTGAAGATCTGAAGGTCCCCGGCTCGATCCCGGGTCTCGGCACATTTTGCAATCTGATCTGGCTCTTGGCAAGAAAGAATAGGGGAGCTGAAGTCCTCATTGGAAGCTTCGATCCATTCCAACACTGGGGTGGCGTTTGAAGCCCCTGGCCTTTCACTTTGACAATCTTTGCTCTGAGCTGCAATCTTGCGAAACCAAATATTTCGACAGCCAGAAAAAATGTGCGCGGTTCGTGTCGATATTTTGCTTCCGGTCCGAGAAGCCCAGTATGGTCCCTCTGGGGCGCGTCCCACGCGCGCACCCGCGATCCTCAGCAAAAATACCGACTCTTTTCGGCACATTATAGCCATTGCTTCGGGACATTACGTCTCGACTGCTACCATGAGAAGGGAGTGCTCACGTCGGCCACTCGACATGCCGCGTCCAGTCGGTTCCACAGACTTCTTTCGCACGTCTGGTGGAATCCTTTCTGTGCAATAGCAATAACTAACTATCTTTCCCCCAACTATTTGCATTCCACGAGTCCATAACTCCACCACTGCTATCACAAGCACAACATGCAGCGGGGTCCTAGTCAGCAGTCCCTCCCTGCACCGCGTTTGATGGAAGTCAGGCAAAATTTGACAAACGCAACATCTACGAACATGGTAGTGTGCCGGCGGAGGACGAGTAAGCAGAAGATCTTCCGCAAGCGGTCAACCACAAGTCAAGCTGCAAGAGCAAGTGAAGCTTTGTACTGCGTCTCAGGGAAAACAGAAAGAAATTATCACTTTCCTGACAGGTCTCCTGCAAATGTGTCAGATCACTCTCTGGCTGCTTTTCCCTTGCGGTCTAGCTTAAAACTTCTGCAAAGCTTGTCAGGACCATCAATTTTCTGCTCCGACCAAGGTCCACGCTGGAGTTTTCGCAACCTGGGTGTGCCGTTGGGTTTTTGGACTTTCAGGAAGGAGACAAAGAATTGCAACGTCGAGAGAGTCCTTGCCCTTTAAAGATTCCAGTCCCAAGTGAGTTAGTATTGATTTCCTTTGGATTGTTCCTCAGAAGACCTGCTTCAAGGACAGCTTGGCCGAGTGGTCTAAGGCACTGACTCAAGGCGCCTATCCGCAAGGGCGCGGGCTCGAACCCCACAGCTGTCACATTGCCGGCCAGAAGACGAATTGATTTTCATAAATGCAGCACATGACCCAGTATCCATTTAAGGCGTTGCTTTGTCAGAAGTCGTGAGACTTTCGCAAGCAAATTATGGTGGCTCGAGTCCGCCCTCGGTCGCTTTCATGAAGGTTCGGGGAGACACAAAGACCTGACGTGATCCACGTGTCCACATCCGCAGTTTTCACAGAAAATTATGAAATAGCATTTCAGCTAGTCGTCAAGTTGCCTTTGTCTCACCACAGAACAGTGGCTAAGTTCATGCGCAGGTTTCGGGTGGTGCTGGCTGGGGCTTGGGGCTGGGCCAAGAATTGAAGGGTGCGGGCTGGGTGGGGCTTTGTGTTGGGCTCTGTGGGGGCTGGGGCTGGGGCTTGCGTCGACCCCCAACCCCCACCCCACCCACGTCGCTGCCCGCACAGGAAGCACACACCTTGAGGACAGTTTGGCTGAGTGGTCTAAGGCGCTGGTGGCAGACACCAGTCCGAAAGGGCGCGGGCTTGAACCCCGTAGCTGTCATTTGCGTAGGCTGCTGCTGCTCCAGAGAGGCCAAAATCTGTGAAAAGCCACGAACCTGCGCGGCAACAACTTTCCAATCTTTGCCTCCAGACGCATGAGAAACGGGTGGATTGCCTTGCCGCCACACCGACGTTTTCGCCGCTTTGACTTCGCCTCCGCTTGGGTGTGGGAAGGGCCAGGCCCGGCCAGTGGACAGCAGGCACCGCTGGACTGCTGCCACGTTGAAATTGAAGCTGCACTTGCACCGGGTAACCGCCCCTTCGGGCGAAGTGCCACTCAGGTACACCTCTGTAGGTTGGGCAAGCTCTCCCCACTCGCTAGCTCGACTGGGGGGCCAATCAGGCAAGCACCAGAGCCTTCCACCGTGTACACGATTGGAGCCCTTCGACGAGGAAAGGCCTACCACAGAGAGTTTTGCGGCATGGTTCGGAAAGCTCGACAACACCAACCTCGATGTTCAAACCATGACCAGGGCGAGAGTGAGTGGGCTCCAACGCCTGCAAGCAGCGCAACCCAGACCTGACAGGGCGAAGGCTTAGCCGCTGAGTGTACAGCTTTTCTTGAAACTAGCCGATGTAAGACCTTTGGAGGAGGGGTCGGAAGTAGCAAACCTCAGGGTAGAGTGTGGTGCGTACTCCAGTAGTGCTCTACAAGGGCAGTTTGACGAAGATTAGAAAGCCTGGCAGGGCGAGTGCAATGACAAAGCAGCCAGCTCCGGCAAGAGTTGCAATGCAAAGAAGAAGTCTTCCCAAACTCTAATGGACGCAAGGGCTGTCACAGCCTTTCTCTGCGGCAGCTTTGCGCCATACACAGTCACCGTGGCCTGGCACCGAGCACGGTCATATTTCCGAGTGCACCAACGGATCTTTTTCCACCTCTGAAGGCCTGGAGGACCGGCTGGGAAGCACTTTGGATGCTGTCAGTTTTTTGCCACTGGGTGTCTCTCGAGCTCACCCTCGGCCGCTCGCACACTGTCCTGCAATATCTTGAAGCTAGCAGGCCTGAGCTCTGAACTGACTATAGTCCTGGCTTGTCCAAAGCCATGCAAGTCTCGCATCCTCCTTATGCAAGTTCGCTCCCAGGGAGGCTCGAACTCCCGACCTTTGAGGTTAATAGCCTCACGCTCTAACCAACTGAGCTATGGAAGCAACTGAAGATTCAATCTTAAATGCTCCATAGTTAAACATCTGTTTGCGTCTCGTCAGCAAAGTTGCTTCGTCGAGCTTGAGGGGTAGCTCGCGGCGCCAGTCTGTTGACTGTGGACGGCTGAGTTTGGTGCTAAAAGTAGTGCTGAAGTGCTACAAGCTGTCTACCTCATGTTGCCTCGGCAGGAAATCAACGACCTTTTTTTGAGCTAATGCAGCACGAGCAAGTCGACACCGGGTGATACTTGCAATTGGCATCTTCCCCGCAAAACAAAAACTTAGCACGATGCCCAGACACCAAGATGCAGAGGGTACGAAGCCAAACAGCTTTTGAATTGGGGCAGCAGACGTTGCTGCCCTTTCCACGCCGCAAGCAAAGCTGCGCATGGTCGTTTAGGGACCCTCATGCGCTCAAGACTGCATACCGCTTGTTCTGCAGCGAGTGCATCGAAGGCGTTTTTTGTTATCGGGCTTGGTTGTTATTATTAGGGTTTAGGGTTTGGGGTTTAGGGTTTAAGCTTCACGTCTTGGGTTTTTAGGCTATGTAGTATACAGACCGAGCTTCTGTTGTGATGTCATTCAGCCTGCCTCGTGCCAGGCTTGTGGCGATCCTACTCGGAAGGGGCCTCGGCACGTGCTGTGCTGCTTTGTTTTCTGTGGCTGGGCTTTTTCTTGCTTTGGTCGTGGTGCCAGGGGCTTCGTCCCTAGGAGGCTCCGGCCTGCGGGCCTTCAGCCTCCTTTAGAAGACCTTTGGCCTCCTTCATACATATATATATATATGTATATATATATATATTTATATATATTAATATAGCGATCGATACTATATATATATACATACATACATACATTATATATAGATATGTGCATATATACATTATATATACATATATGCATATATACATTATATATACACATGTATATACATGACATACATATATACATATATACACATATATCAACAATATTAATGTACAACCCACAACAACAAAAATATATTTGACCCTAACCTTCCACCAGCCTAAAGCGCCCTGAACCCGGCCAGGTCGATCGATGCATTGCATGCAGGCAGGAGTTGG
>BGNK01001625.1:101388-137048 GCA_003297005.1 Symbiodinium sp. clade A Y106 | reverse complement strand
AACCCCTAAACCCCTCACCTAAACCGCCCCACAAACCCTAAGGCTTACTCCCTCCGCTATCGCCCTTTCTCTGACTCCTACGGGGTCGGCGGCCTGAGCCGGAGGCTCTTAAATTTGGGGTATAGAGTTCAGGGTTTAGGGTTTAGGGTTTAGTGAACCCCGACCCCTAAGTACGATAAGACCCTCAGACCCAAAAAAACAATCTAATATCGGAAGTTGATAAAGAAACCTAGGATCTTTGTTTGGGTTCTTTATTTGGATCCTGACATTTTGGGGGATTCACGACCAGGGCTTCTTAAACAGGTTCCTTCATAATCATCGAAATCGGGAAATCCCTTAGGTGCATATTAAATCATGGAAAATACTTCCCAAGGAGCACCCAATATCCCTTCATTAAGGAATGTACCATAAATCATATTAGGGATCCTATGATCATTTAAGGTAGATTCCTTAATTCAGGGATATTGGGCTCTCTGGGCCCCAAAGGCACCCGGTAGCTCCATGCCTAAACTAAACCTTGAACCACAAGCGCCTGCCATGCGAAGAAGCTTGGGATGATCCGAAACATCCTGAAGGACCAAAAGACCCTTAAAAGTAGGGGCCCTATACCCATATACTATGAATCCCTATATGGTATATGAACTTTAGACCCTTTTAGGGTTCATTTCGTCCTTAAGGATGGGTGCAACTGAAGACCCCCTGGGAAACCCTTCGTCCTACTATCGGAGCCTGAATAATTAGAGTAGGGTTCGGGGGTATATTCTACTGTGATTACAATAAGGAAACCCCCAAAATACTATATGAATGCTTGTCAAAATTAGGGTCCCTTTTGGGGGTCCCTATTGTAATACGGCACCTATTATTTAGGGTACCCAAAACGGGACCATAATTTTGACAACCACCCACCATGAATAGTGTGCAGGCGGCCACTATCATCTGTCAGTCTTAGGGGTTCAGAGTTTGGGGTTTTGCGTTAGCGATGCACTACTTACACCCTGCGCCCTAACTTAACCCTAAGCCCAGACCCCACAGAAGCCGGCGTCACCCTCAGAAAGCTCCCCAGAGATCCCAAAATACCCCCTAATTAAGGAATATGCCTTAAATTATAATAGGATCCTTAATATGATTTAAGGTATATTCCTTATTTAAGGGATATTGGGTTCTCTGGGTCCTCTCTGCACGGCGGCCTCCATCATGGCATCCGTTTCGCTCCCCTCTGTGATGCTGCCTCCGGCGGCGCGAACCCACCTGCCGGCTTCGGAAGCACTTTGGGGCCACTTGCCGGTTGATGATTTGAGGGGAAATTAGGTTTGGGGCTTGGGGTGGGTGTAGCTTGAGATCGAGGTTGGGGTGCTCAGGATGTATAAGGGGGCTTTTAGAACTAAAGTGTACATGCTGCTTCTGAACCCTAAACCCTAAACCGCTTCTGACTTGCATAGTTTTGCATTGCACTTCGGGCTTCCATTGGGCCTAGAGTCCTAGAGCTGCCAGCGCCTTACACTCACTCGCCTGACGGATGTTTGAGCAGCTAGATAGCCCTGAATCCTGAAGCCCTACCTTTAAGGCCGAAACCCAACTGACATAGAACTTCTGATAAAACCTCCACATTGCTTGAAAACGGAAACATGTAAACATTACTCCGTACACCCTGTGAGCCTTGAACACCGCTTCCTACACCTTGCAGAGATCTTCCAGCAGCTCAGACTCTTGCTCCTCCGCCTCTTCCACAGTATTATTGTACTATATGAAGCCATATAAGATGATAATACGCCTACGTTGTAATAGGTAATATTTGGAGACATTCGACTGTGGAGATGCCACAAGATTCTGAAGACTAGTGCAGACCTCTGATGAACTTGCACCCCGGAATTTTCGAACCTTATTCTCAACATCGTAAATCAATCAGGGGGAGCAGATGAGTCAAGGTTCTACGTTTAGCCTGCAGCCATCAACCTGAAGATCTCAGCACAGAATGCAACAAAACGCTCCCACAACTGCCCGGGGCGGCGGACGCGCAGTGCAGCCGGTGCATGGTTAGCCTGTCGTAGAATGGCGACTACAAGACTTTAAGCTTTGGAGGGCTTTCCGGGTAGCGGTAGTGGAGTCAACATAGGGGTGGTTGTCAAAATTATGGTCCCTTTTTGGGTACCCTAAATATTAGGTGCCGTACTGTATTAGGGACCCAAAAAGGGACCATAACTTTGACAACCACCCATATAAAAACGCATACACCAAGGCTCAATCCAGATGAACTGGCGCGAAATCTTAAACCCTACACTCAAGACCCAAACTGCGCAAGCCCTAAAGCCTAACCCCTGCACCCCTTCACACCCCGCAATGCTGCACGGCTAACTGCTAACTGCCACGTGCCTCGCCGCTTCAGCCGTATGCCGGCCCTTTGTCTCTCGCACAGGGGCGAACTCAACCTCTCTGGTGACCTTCCGAGCTTTTCTTAGGATCTTGGGAAAACCCTCAACCCTTAACACTAAACCCTGCTTAAGTTACCCCAGAGATCCCAATACCCCTTAATTAAGGAATATACCTTAAACTATAATAGGATCCCGAATATGATTTAAGGTATATTCCTTAATTAAGGGATTTTGGCTTCTCTGGGTATGGGGGCTTCCGAATTTCGCGGTATCTAGGGCCCTTGGGGCGAGGTTAAGGCCGCGTTTTTTTCTGCAAGGCGCCGTTTGGGATGTCGACGGTTCGCGCAGTTTGTTTTAATTCACGAAGCCAGAGGCTCCATGTGGGAGTTTCCGAAAATAAAAGTTCCTTTAAAAGGGATCCTTAAAGGGTTCCTTAAAGGGATCTATAAGGGTTCTATAAAGGGTTTAGGGTTTAGAGTTTCTGAACTTCAGGGGGTCCCTTTATATGGGGGGTCCTTATACTAAGGATCCTACTATTTAGGGTGCTATACTAGGGTCCCCTAATTTTTTGGAAACTCCCATATGTACTACCATTATTGAATTAGGTCCAACAAGACCATCCACACTGACTATGGTTTGGTGGATAATGGTAGTGTAATATGGGAGTTTCCGAAAATAGGGGACCCTAATGTAGTACCCTAAATAGTAGGATCCTTATTATAAGGACCTCAAAATAAGGTACCCCCAATTTTCGGAAACTCCCATATGGAGCCTCTGGGTCGTCTAGTATCGGCCCCAGGCCCAAACCGACAGTGGCAAGAACTGAAGGATCAGATCCTGGAACATTTTGAACTTAACACTTTCTGCACCGGGTCCAAAGCCTATCCTAAGACCCAAAACCCTGTCTTTGTAGGGCTCCTTATTGTGATTTCTTTGTATAGGTCCTTAAACATCAAAATTTTCGGGAGAGTAGGTAAACATTAAACCCTAAACTGCCTTATAGAAGCCTCCATGGAAGAGTGCCTGGGATCTGATTCCCCAGCACCTACATCTGTCCCTGAAGCCCAGTAACTCCTCTGATCCAGCCCAAAACAGACCCGGATATAGGGATTGGAGTTCAGGCTTCAGGGTTTCGGGTCTTTCGGCTGATGATATAAATCCTGCATTACGTTAATGACCCTGGACTATGGGACCTCTGGCTGGTATATTCCTTTTTTTGGGTAGTGCAGGATTTATACATTATCAACCGTAGGAGTGTTTAGGCGGAGGCTCACAGCCCCCAGAGCCCAAGCGGACACCCTGCGGGCCTGGAGTTTTGAAGCCTGCAGCCGAAAGTATCAAAACCTGAATCTGAAGGTCTGGGGACGAAAAAACGAAACCCTGAGGCCTAAGATGCTAAATCCTAGACCCTGCAGCCGATAATGCTAAGCCTTCGGCCCAACAATGCTGAACACTAGACATGGCCTGGCCTGTCTAGCAGCAAGAACTCCAAACCCAAGCACTAGCCCCAAATCCCGAAATCCTGAACCCTAAACCCTAAACCCTAAACCCCTAAACCCTAAACCCTAAATCCTGGTGTAGAGTTGACAGGGTGGAGGCTTGAGAGTCTGAGCGTTTGACAAACTTCGGGGCACTTGGGCTTAGTGTATAAATGGGGGGGTTTCCGAAAATTGGGGTACCTTATTTGGGCGTCCTTATAATAAGGATCCTACTATTTAGGGTACTATATTAGGATCCCCTATTTCGGACACTCCCAAATCTTACCCCGAAACATGGGCCTTAAAGGCCACCGCCCGGTCGGTGAAGGCAAAGTAGTCCAGCAGCGAGGATTCGAGAACCCATGCATTGGGCTGGCGGAAGCTCAGAGGCTCTGAGTTTGGGTTTTCGGATTGGGGAGTTTCCGAAAATAGGGGACCCCAATACAGCACCCTAAATAGTAGGATCCTTATTACAGGAACCCCAAACTAAGGTACACCCCTAATTTTCGGAAACTCCCATTTAGGGTTTAGGGTCTAGGGTTCCAGGTTTTGGGCCTCAGGGCTTTAAGATTTCAGGTTTTGGGGGATTTACCATAGAGGCCTAATGCCCAGACTAGGTTTCCTTGTTGGAATACTATGGTGTACATATAGTAAGGACCCCTAGGGAAGAATAATGGCAATGTTCAGGCTGGCCCCAAGACATCTTACCTAGAGTCTCCATTGTAGTTCCTTTTTTTGGTTAACCAGTTTTATGGTTAGGATCCTATAACATAGATTTCGGTTAACCAAAAAAAGGAACCACAATGGAGACTATAGGTAGGACCAGAAAGCCAACTTGACACCCGAGATGGCTAAACCCGGCAACCCGAAGACCATAATTCCACAACCCTCGAACCCTATAACCCAAACGTCCCAAACCAGGACCAAAAATCCCCACCAACCTTGAAACGCTGCTAAAATCGCAAACCCTGAACCCTAAATCCCAAACCCTCAGAAGTTTAGGGTTCAGAGTTTCGGGTTTCGGAAGTAGCAACTCATCGTTCTGCGGCTGGAGCTAAGGGTTCCCTATGAAGCTAGAATGCCTTGCGATGTTCTTGAAATGGTATTTGTTGGAAATGGGTGAAGAGTTGTAAAAGGCAAAAGCACAAGTAAAAGGTGAAGATGTGTGATTGGAAACTACGTGACGCAGATCTTGACACACCAGTTGCCCGCCTCTCTGTGCATCTTGTGTTCATAGTTTTACCTTTGGTTTGCCTTTGGCTGCACATTTTGCACGGGAGAAGGTGAGTTTTTGGCCGGAAAGGTGGCTCCGAGCACAAGGTGAGAAAAATGAGCGAAGCAAAAGCCGAGGAAAAGGTGGCGGAGACCGGCACCACTGCCCTGCCTTTGTTCACCTTTTCACAGTCACCTGTCTTTTTTCACCTTTCATTCACCTCTGTTGTTTAGACAAGTCGACCCAAAACCCACCCTCAAGAACCTCACGAGACTATGGCCCATAGTCTACAGGGACGCTGTCGGCTTGACGCACAATCCCGAAAACCAATGCCGTGTGGCCCAATCCTGAAGCTTCAAGCCTCTCACAAAGGGGCCTCAATAGCGCAGTATATGATACTATAACTATGATAAGCCCCACAGGAATCGTATTAGTCATACTGCAGGCTTCTATATTTGCCAGCACAACTCTGCATCCCCGCACCTTGGCAGGCACCACCAAGCTGCACCTCGCCACCAGATCAAGTCCAGAGCTTAAGGGCCCTTTCAAACTTAGTTGCTGAGTTCATAAGCCCCAAAAAGTATACACTTTCAGTTTTATAGTGGGTAATATTATCCCAAAAAGTGTACAGTGTATCCACTCAGCTACTAAGTCAAAACATCATACTGCAAGGAAGGGATAGGGGTTTACTGTCTAGGGTTTAAGGTTAGGATTTAATTAGGGAATTAGGGTTTAGGAGAGGGCTGAAGCAAACAAGCAAGTACGCAAGCTTCGGGTAGGGCCGAGTGCATGTGTCTGAGTTTGCGGTAGCATGAGGCTGCCAACAAATGTCTCAGCGCATTCTTGAAAAGCTTCCAACAATAAAGACAATCTTGCGGGCTAGTGCAGTACCTACCTACCGACCGGGGCTACAAGTGCAGAAAGTGCAGTCATCGGTGTGCTACAAAAAAGCACTCGACTGGATGAGCAGGAACGCCAACGTCCAAAATCAAAAATGACTTAAACCCTAAAGCCTAAGCGCTGGATGAGAGAACCAAACCAGACCCGGATCTCAAGAGGTTATTCTAGTCTGCATAAAGACTGTGGAAAATGCTAAAGCCCAAGCCCCTTGTAGGGATTACAACAATTCACAGGAATTTAGGGTTGAGAAGATTAGGGCACGCAGTTTGGGTTCACGACTTAGCGCTTCAGTCCACCATTTCTTTTCATTACAGTGTGTTGGATTTCAGAGGGGTTGCATGTCGACGATCTCCTCCGAAGACTCGCCATACAAACCTTCCACTTAAGGACAACGGGCTTGAGTCGGCTGTTATAGTTTGTCCATTCTGGGGACATGAAAGAACATCTGAGGAAGCTTTCCATGCTATCACAAGCTCGAGTGTTTTGAAGCCCTCTGGCCAGAACACCGAATTTAAATCACCTGAAGCACCAAAGAACCCCGTGAATCCATAAGAACCTGCTGAATCTGAACTATCTACATGTCCTGAGCATCGGAACTCCAAGCCAGAAGCCCTCTTGCACGATTAAGGGTTAAGCCCGGTAGCCCGGCAGGTTAAACTCTAAATTTTAAACCGAACAAAAGAGCCTGTAAGTACACATTCACTTCATAGAAGTAACTATCATCATCTGATACACCTCAAGCCCTGGCCAAAACCCCCTAAACCCAAACCCCTAAACCCCGAACGATAAGCCCCTGAACCCCAAACCCTGAACCCCTAAACCCTGCACCCCTAAACTCTAACCTCAAACCCCAAACACGTGGTGCTGGCCTCAGTGGCGCCTGCTCTGCCAAGGCGGCGCGGAGCATCTTCGGAGTGAGGGTGGTGGGCCAGAGCTTGGGGCTTACCCAGAGATCCAGAGATCCCAATACCCCTTAAGGAATATACCTTAAACTACAATAGGATCCCTAATATGATTTAAGGTATATTCCTAGGTCCTAGGTTCATTGGGGTTTAAGGCTGAAAAGTTTAGGGCTTCAGGCTTAAAGCTTAGGGTAGAGGCCTTGGGGTTTAGGGTATGGTTGAGGGTTTAGGGTTTGAGGGTTCAGGGTTGAGGGGTTTAGGGTTTAAGCTTTCCTAGGGGGCGTTGAAACTTTCGGGAACGCATGTGATTACATGCTCTTTCAGGTCTTTGAATGGTCTGGAGTCTCAAAAGCCCGAAACTCCCAACTGTACCCCTGGTAGATCCCTTGAAAGAACCCTTAAAGGAATCAAAGACCCTATGAGCCTTGTAAACCCTATAAGGTTTCGAATTAAGGGTTTAAGGTGTGCTAGAGTCGAAGAAATCCTATTGGCCCCTGAAACCTTACTTGTCCGACTTGGCCATGTGAAAATCATACCCCTACCCAGTTACTATAGGGGCCTTAACAAATTGCAACAGGGTTTTGTGGCCCGTTATACTATATTGATAATAAGGACCCCCCCAAAATAGTATTGGTACTTATATAGGCCCCTATATTACTCTCTTCTTCAACAACCGGGCCCCCAAAAACTTCAAACTGATTAAGATAGAGCTAATATATAAGGCCAAAAAGTTTAAAGTTCCCCCGTTCACTATCTAAGATTAAACCTTTTGGGAGCCTCACTGGCCCGACTCGGCCACCTGAAAAAACGTCATCCCCCGCTACCCAGCTAAGCGGATCCCCTGCGGCGCACCCCAAGCCTGAAATCCAAAATGCACCCGAAAGGCCTCGAACTTTGGGCTCCTAGAACCCTAAGGGTCCAAAGGACCCAATAATTAGGTACTTGGGTTTAGGATATTAGTTATGTAGCTCAATATTTAGGAGAGTATATGATTATTAGGTACTTGGACCCTTAAGACTTAGAACAGGGCTTAGGAGGTTTATCATACCATATTGACAATAAGGAACCCCCCAAACTTAGCTCAGTTGCTGAGTTTTGTAGTGGGTAATATTATCCCAAAAAGTTTAAAGTGTATCCACTCAGCTACTAAGAAGGCCTCTAACCTTGGGCTGTTTTGGGTTCCAGACCCTGCAATCTAAGTCCTCGAATCCTGAAGCCAGAAACTCTCAATCAAACCCCCATCTGAAACAAACTAGAAACACTAAAATCCTATAGATCCTTTTGCGGAACCCTGAACCCTAGACTCTAAACCCTAAACCCTCATCCCTAAACCCTAAAACCTAAACTCTAAACCCTAAACCCTCATCCCTAAACTCTAAACCCTTTCGAAAGGAACCAAAAGGAGCCCCTGCCTCAGCCCCTGAGGGCCCGGTAAGGGATCCGGGGACGATCCTTGCAGCCGGGCCACAGAATGGACCCCTATCCGGTTTAGGGCGTTAGGGGTTTGTAGGGTTCCCTTAAAGGGATCTACAGGGGTTCCTTAAGGGATCTATAATTACAAAGGTTTTGGTAGGTTAGGGTAGAAGTTTAGGGTTTAGGGGCTTTGGGGTTCAGGGTTTTGGGGTTTAGGATTTTGGGGGTTTGGGTTTCGGGCTTAGTGTTTGGAGGTTTTGCCGGGGTTTTCGGGTGCGAGGGTCGTAGAGACTTTGTTTGCAAGCAGAGATTCGGATATGTTGGGTCATTCCCCCTTACAGTAACTGTTACCAGAATGGGTAATAGGAGTTCTAATAGCCCCCTTAATAAGGCGCCTTTTAAGGACAGTTACTGGGAGGGGGAATGACCCAACATATCCTTTTATTTTCAGCCTCTTCGGATAGGGCTTCGGCCACATGGCTTTTGCGGTTTCGATGCTGGCAAGCCGCTTTGAGGTTTTAGGGCCTAGGGTTTAGGGTTTAGGCCTTAGGGTTTAGGGCTTAGGGTTTAGGGTTTTGGCCTTAGGGCTTAGGGCATAGGGTTGGGGGCTTAGGAGGTTAGGGTTTCCAAGCTTTCTGCGGTCAGCGTTGTCTGGGTTGTAGTTCCCAAGCCATGTCCAAAGCCTCAACCGTCAAGCTTTCTTAGAAACTGCTGCTTGCATTATCTGATTCTTGTCTCCTTAGGGGATGAATCACAGGCTTTATCTATGGCATATGCCTGGAAGTCTGGCGTGTTAAAGCTTTGCCGCTGCCTCCCAGAGGCTTGTACCGACGATAACTGCTGAAAATACCAAAAACAGTCTCAAGAAGAAGGTGACCGAAGTCTGAGCAACCCCAGCATGGGGCAGATTATACTTAAGGAAATAACCTTGCAAGCTTCTCTCTGGGCCATTCATCTGTCCAGCTTAGGAGCACCTGGCTCCTGAATCATGCGTATATGCGAGAACCCAGAGATCCCAATACCTCTTAATTAAGGAATATACCTTAAATTATACTAGGATCCCTAATGTGATTTAAGGTATATTCCTTAATTAAGGGATATTGGAGCCCCCTAAACCCCAAACCCTACAGATTTCTTAAAGGATCCCTTAAAGGAACCCTAGGTATTCCTTAATTAAGGGATCTTGGGTTCTCTGGGTAGTGGGTCTCACCTCCCTGATGATCGGAGGATGCAAGGCTGAGGTCAAGGTAGCAGCCCCTAGTTAGCCTTAGGGTTTAGGGTTTAGGGTTTTGGGTTTTGGGTTTAGCTTAGCCCTAGTTGGGCTACGCTGAAGCTCAACTCTCAATCAACAGCTCCATCTGAAACCTTAACCCTCAAAACTTAATATGAGGGCCTTAATTCCTAAAGCAGGCTTTAGGGGGTTACCCTCTACCCTCGCAACTCGATGTAAGGGCCTTAGTACTTAGAACAGGGTTTAGGGGGTTTATCATACCATATTGACAATAAGGAACCCCCCAAAATTAGGCCACCCAGCCTTGGTCCGCATGCGGCCTCACGCACTCGCACCACCTGAGCCACAGACTTGGGGGCCATGTGGGACCGTGGCGAATGAGGGCTTAAGGTTTAGGGTTTAAGGTTTCGGGCGCAGGTCCAGTATCCTAGGGGAACTAAGGGGAACTAAAGGTTAGCCTTTGGGGGTATATAGGCATCATAGCACCCCCAAAAGGCTAAAGGTTACGTATTCTACTCTACGCTAGATCCTTGTATCCACATAGTAAGTATCGCCGACAAATCGACACCGAAACCTTCGGCACCGTAAACAGTTTAGCGCGTGAGAACGACTGCACAATGGAACATGGGTGCCGAACAGAAGAGAATAAACATTTGGGGTATATGATGGTATAGCAATATGGGGTCCACCAAAAAAGTCTAGTACTAATTAGTCCGAGCTTACCTCTGAGCGCTGGATTCAGTTTCAACTGTGTCGTTGCGTGAACCAACCGGAAACCCTATGTCCTACGACATACCCAGAGATCCCAATACCCCTTAATGAAGGAATATACCTTAAATTTTTATAGGATCCCTAAAATGGGTTAAGGTATATTCCTTAACCCAGGGATATTGGGTTCTCTGTGTAACACGAAACCCGAAACCCGAAACACCCTAAGCTTAAACCCTCGAAAGCCTCAATGCCTAACCTTAAAGTCTAGGCCCGAAATCCTGAACAACCCGCAGATCAAGGGTTTCGGGTTTAGGGTGTAAGGTTTACGGTATATATATATGTATGTATACCATATATATATATATATGTATACCATATATATATACCATATATATATATATAGGGTTTTTAAGGGTGCAGGGTATAGTGTATAGGAAAATTTTTAGATACATCCGACCTTTTCGGGCATCCTCGCGTTAGGGTGTAGGGTTTAGGGTTTAGGGTAAGCTTAGGCCAGGACGGCCACTGGCCCCGTCGAGTCCAAGTTCACTTCGCAGCGCCAGGCGTTCTCACGGTCGTCTGCACCTCCCGCGCGGTTTAGGGTTTAGGGGAGTCTTCTCCTGGCCTTAATAATTAAAACAGGGTTTTGGGGCCCATTAGAGTATAATTTTAATAAGGAACCCCCAGAATAATATTGGTAATTATTTGGGCCCCTATATTAAACCCTAAACCTTGATTTCTGGGCATGGAAGACCCCCCAACTCCCAACGTCCGAGTCTCTGAAACAAAGAGCGTGAAACCTATAGAGCCTTCCCAGAGAACCCAAAATCCCGTAATTGAGGAATATACCTTAAATCATTTTAGGGATCCTATTATAGTTTAAGGTATATTCCTTCATTCAAGGGTATTGGGATCTCTGGGTTTGTAATGCCCTTATAGAGCACGGATGGTAACAATTATAGAACACTGTTTATAGTAACCCTTGCGGCAGCCCCAAAAACACTCAAGAAACCTAAATCCGTAACCCCTGCACCCTAAACCCCTTCCCTAAACCCACAAGCCTGCAGCCCTGAAGCCCTGAACCCTACTGTAGGAACCTGATTAAGAAACCTTGGGCCTTTATTTGGGTTCCTCATGTCGTGAATCCTACTATTTTGGGGTTCTAGGCCCAGGGTTTCTGAATCAGGTTCCTACATTAAGACCTAAAGGCCTAAACCCTAAACCCTAAACCCTAAACCCTAAGACCGAGGCCTAGGGCTGCTCGGAGTCGTGGTTTCTTAATCAAGTTCCTACTTGGAGGCCCTTTTGACTTAGTAAGTCTACTTAGTATCCCCTAGAAACCATATTATAATCCCCCATAACCCACCTTACTAACCCTACTTACTAAGTCAAAAGGGCCTCCAAGTNTACTTGGAGGCCCTTTTGACTTAGTAAGTCTACTTAGTATCCCCTAGAAACCATATTATAATCCCCCATAACCCACCTTACTAACCCTACTTACTAAGTCAAAAGGGCCTCCAAGTACATTACTAACAACTCCCAGTGGCCAGGCCTAATTTGTGGTTCGCACGGATTTCGGCCGCAGCAGCCAGCAGTGCCCTGGTTGGGAGGGGCTTTGGGATTTAGAGTTGGGGGTTTATTTAGGCTTTAGGGGAGGGGCTAGGATTCTTAGTAGCTGAGTGGATACACTTTACACCTTTTTGGGATAATATTACCCATTATAAAACTGAAAGTGTATACTTTTGGGGGCTTATGAACTCAGCAACTAGGGCAGGGTTTATGATTTGGGGGTTTAGCGCCGCCTAGGGCTCCTACGTCTCTCCCGAAAGGTAAAAGTCCACCTACCTTCATCCCTCTTGGAGCTCCTAAACTCTTTGTGGGGTTTAGGGTTCACCCTCAACCCTAAACCGTAAACCCTAAACCCTCAACCCTAAACCCTAAACCCTCAACCCTAACCCCTAAACCGAACCCTAAACCCTAAACCCTAAACCGAACCCTAAACCCTAAACCCTAAACCTCGCAGATCCGCTCTGCTCCAACCATCCCTGCGGCTCTCGGCAGCCTTTGGCACGCCAAGTCCGAGGAAATCGTCTCAGAGGGCCAGGACCTCTGAAGGACGAAAGCCAGAAAGCTCTGCGTTTAGGGGTTTAGGGTTTAGGGCTCTCTGAATGACGAAAGCTATGGGCTTTTGCTGCTTAGGGCTTGAGGGGTTTAGGCTTTCGTGAGTTTGGGGTTTGGAGTTTCGGGCTTGATATTACAGGGTGACTGTAGGATCAGAGAGATTCATACTCGTATCTTTGTTCGATTTGACAACTGGACCTTCCGGGAAATTTCGCAACGTTGATTCTGCGTCCAGCTGTTTGGGTTCCGGACAGCCTAAATTAGAATAGGGTTTTGGGGTATATTATACTAGAATTATAATAAGGAACCTGCAAAATAGTATAGTTAATTATTTAGGCCCCCGTAGTAATACCAAGAACTGAACCTTAAACCCACAATCTGAAAGCTTAAACCCGTAAATCCTCAAGCTTAAACCCCAAATCTAAGCCCGCAGACCTACGCCCTATGTAACTCACTGGCCCAAAACCCAAGGAAATAAAAGTTGAAACTTTCAGAATCGACTACCTTATAAGAACCCCAAAAGTTGAAAAGTTGAGTTTACAGCCAATAAGGTAAAAAGGCTTTGAACTTTGGGGGTTGCAGGATCTCTTCTTGCAGCCCTGAGGGTGCTGCCCCATGCGCAGGCCAGCGGACTTTCCGGCCTTCTTGTCTGTCCTGGCAACAGGCCATAGACAAAACCTCATTATCCATGCGGAGGTGTGATTGAGGTTTATATACCATATTCCAGGTACTGCAGGGTTTTGTTCATCACTTGTATCAACCGGGCCCAGACCTGAACATCAACTGGGCCCAGACCTGCACATTGTGCGGTGCCGCCAGTCTCGATGGGGTTTGGCGGTGTTTCAGGGGTTCGAATCTCGGGATGTTTCGGAGCCAGCTGATGTTCACGGACGCTGTGTTGGGTCGGGAGCAGCATTTCCTGCTCCCCGAACCAGTGAAATCGGTCTAAGCTTCTGCCACGTGGGCATTCGACCCACCGTTTCTTGAGTGAGTGTTTTGAGCCTTGCAACTTAAACAGTCTGTCAAAGCCGTCAACCTACCACATCCCAAAAGTTGAACCCCAAACCCTAAACCCTAAAACATGTTTAAGCCGAAAGCCCTATAAACGCCGCAAGCTCTAAGCCCTTAACCCGAAGCCCAAAGCCTTGAACCCTAAACCCCAATCTCACTCTTAAAGCAATGGTCGAGCCCTCATAACCTCATAATTAGTAACCCTTCTCATAAACCCTAAAAACCTGATAATCCACAAAGAGCCTGAAGGGGCCCAGAGAATCTCCAAAGCATGCCCGGCGAGACGGGGAGGAGCTGCCCTTGGTGAGAAGAGAGGGCGGGCTCGCATCCGGAACCACCTCCGGGGGCAGAACGAAGGGTTTAGGGTTTAGGGTTTAGGGTGGCATCCGCAGCGCTGGTTGCTCAGGGCATTCTATAAATAAATGGGTGGTTGTCAAAATTAGGGTCCCTTTTTTTGGGTACCCTAAATAATAGGTGCCGCATTATAATATTGAGCCAAAAAGGGACCCTAATTTTGACAACTACCCAAATGCCAACCCTGGGTGCGCCTCTCAGCTTCAAAGACGACATGAGCGCATGGCCCTTCACCCTCAACATGCTCAAGTCAAAGCCTTGTGGGAGGAACCCGAAAGCATTGTCTGCACAGCCTAAGCTTTGTTCACCTACTTCTTGGAGCAAAAATCCTAGAAACCCTAAACCCTGAACCACCTGCGCCCTCCAAACGACTGAAACCCTGAGATCACCTCAGACTCCTCCACGCACTCCTCCTGGCTGTCCACCCAGAAGTCGAGGTAGGGAACCAGCCTGCACTGAAGGTGGCCATCGTCTTGAGCCCCGAAGACTATGGGAACCGACTGACCATCCAAAGCTCACATCTTACAGACCTTACACCCCCAAAGTCTAAACCTAACCACCCTAAACCCCAAACATCCCTAAACCCAAAGCCCTACTCAACCCTGAACCCCAAATTCCTAAACCCTAAACCCTAAACTCGAAACTCTACACCCTAAACCCCAAACATCCCTAAACCCAAAGCCCTACTCAACCCTGAACCCCTAAACCCTAAACCCTAAACTCTAAACTCTACACCCTACAAACCCTAAACCCTGAACCCCATATCCTCCTTGAACCCCAAGAAACAGATCTTCTTTTCTAAAGACTTGCAGAGTCCCACCTGGCCACCTTTTGGTGTGGCACCGGTCGGTCAACAACCTCCTGGATGTAGGAGACCTCAACATGGGTGGTTGTCAAAATTAGGGTCCCTTTTTGGGTACCCTAAATATTAGGTGCCGTATTATACTAATTCCGAAAACAGGGGACCCTAATATAGTACCCTAAATAGTAGGATCCTTATTGTAAGGATCCCAAATTTCGGAAACTCCCACATGGGGGCTTGGGATTTCTTGAGGGTTCTGGGGTTTAGGGTTTAGGAATTAGAGAGTTGCTGGTCGAAGACTGTAAAAGCCAAAAGCTTAGGCTTTAAAGCCTTTAGGGTAGCGAGGGCGGCACAGCTTCTCACGCAATTGCCGTCTCTCTCTCTCTCTCTGTCTCCCTCTCTCTAACACCCTAAACCCTAAACCCTAAACCCTAAACCCCTCTCCCCTCCCGTCACAACCTTTCCCTCCTGAGTCCTCTGGGTCTCTGGCTCTTAGTTGGGAATGGATTATGGAGACTATTTAGGGTTTAGGGTTTAGACTAGGGTTTGGGGTTTCCTGTCTAGGGTCTACCTACTTGTCGGGTATCATGGGGAACCGAAGGTTAACCTTTTTCATAATATAAGGATTATATAGGGATTATACTACCCCAAAAGGTTAAAGGTTACCTACTCTACTACCAGGCTATTATTGGGGATCATATGGGAGTTTCCGAAAATCGGGGATCCTCATATAGCACCCTATCCTTATTATAAGGACCCCACAATAAGGTACCCCTAATTTTAGGAAACTCCCATATAGGGACTACTATAGGGATCCATCAGACAGTCTGGGTCTCTGGCCGTCATGAAGAAGGAGTTGATGGAGCCCGAGTAGCTGAGCAAGCCGGCCCTGGAAGTTCGAGGTTAGGGGTTTGGGGTTTAGGGTTGAGCTCTTAGGACTTGGGGCTTAGGGTTTGGGGGGTTGGGGTTTAGGGGTTTGGGGGTTTGGGGTTTAGGGTTTAGGGTTTGGGGTTAAGGGTTTAGGCCTTGGGACTTAGGTTAGGTCTTCGTTTAGGGTCCTAATCCCACACGCCTAAACCCTAAACCGTGCATGTGTCGAGGTTTGACCATGATACCATGGGTATAGGGTCTTTGAAGTCTTCAGGGTCTTCGGGGGTTTTAAGGGGTGTTCACGGTTCAGGGTTTTCCACACCGCTCGGGGTCGGTAAATTTTTTGGCATTTACAGCTTACGGCTCTTAGGGTTTAGGGCTTTGGGGATTTAGGTTTAGGGCTTAGGGTGCTTCGTTGCTTTATCTGCTCCTGCGGAAACATAAAGGCATTAGCTATGTGGGCTGTGGCGGCACCGAAGCACAGAGAAAGTTCTGTGGCAAACAGGATGTGTCAAGCACAGATTAGTATCGTGTTGTCTACCTGTCGAACTGAAAGTCAGAACCTGTTGCAAGCTCTTGGGCAAAGTCGGAAGGGCCGGATCATAGGTAAAGAACTATCCAGGGAGACCGCGTGGACTACATATATGGCATGTTGGCTCACTTTCGTGCAGGATGGCCATGAGGTCAGAGGGTCAGGCCTCAGCCATGATCCGGGAATCGCGCCTCGGTTCATTTGACCTCCACAACCTCAACGCTAAACCTTGGTCCCTGATGTCGCTCTGAATCAGAAGTACCTCAGGCGTCGCCATGCCTCGCCCCAAAACCCATGACTGTCGAAGAATGAACCCATGAATATAAATGCTCCCAGCCGCTATAAATCTCAGGGTTCAGGGTTTGCCATAAACCCAAAGCCCTAAACCAAACCACAAACGAACCTCCCAGGTCAAGACATGCCAGGACAGGCTTCCTAAACCCTAGAAACCCAAACCCCTAAACCTTCAAACCCCAAACCATATGCGAAACCCTAAACCTCTAATCCCCGGTTTAGGGTTTAGGGTTTAGGGTTTAAACCTTGGCCCTGAAGCCCAAAAACCAGCTTCCCAGCACGAGCAGACGAGCCCTAAGACCCAGAACACCGAAGCACCGGGGCGCGCCTATTCCGGGCTTGCAGCACATCCTTTGGTGCCTGGTGGAAGGAAAGGTTTAGGGCTTAGCATCGTATTATTAGTATAATATATAGGGTCCCTTTAAAGGGATCTATAGGAATTCTATCAGGGTATAGGGGTTGGGGTTTAGGGTTTAGGGTTAACAATCACCAAGCAACAAGCAAGCCCAGACCCACCACCTCACCCTGGGACATGCCAGAAGTCCAGAGCCTTCTTAAGCTTCCCCATTCCTCGGATCCACCGGCTCTTGTTAAGAAGACGTGAAGCCGAACGGAGGGAAGCAAGATCTGGCGATTTTTTGCTGTAAAAGGCCTCACGGCTGCCCAGAAACTTCATAAAACAAAGACGGCTGCGACCGCACTTAAACCCCCCTAAACTGTTTCAAAAACCATGCGATCTAAACCTTCTCAGCCGGCTGGAGAAGAACATCCTTGACTTGAGAAAGCCTGAAAGGTCCCAACAGCCCAGAAAATACTCACCCCAGACCCAAACGTTCTACACCCCTGAACCCCAACCCCCAAACCCTAAACCGTGAGCCCTAAACCCTAAACCCGAGACCATGAACCCTGAACCCCCCAACCCCCCAACCCCCCAACCCCCCAAACCCCCAAACCCCCAAACCCCCAAACCGTAAACCCTAAACCCGAAACCCTTAAAATGCGAAAACCCAAACCCTAAACCCTAAACTCTAAAATGCGAAAACCCAAACCCTAAACCCTAAACCCTAAACCCTAAACCAAAACCCAAACCCTGGCCTGAGTTGCTTCAAGGCCGCATGCGGCATCTTCGATGTCCGCGAACTGCCGAAGGAGAGAGGCTTCTGGGTCAGGTTCCCTGGTTCGGGGTTTAGGGCTCTTGGGATGTGAAGGCGTTTTGGGGCTTAGGTTTCTTGGGATTAGACGGTCGAGGGTTTAGGGCTCTTGGGATGTGAAGGCGTTTTGGGGCTTAGGTTTCTTGGGATTTGAGGGTTTAGGGCTCTTGGGATGTGAAGGCTTAGGGGAAACGGGTGTAGGGTTTGGGGCTTAGGTTTCTTGGGATTTGAGGGTCGAGGGTTTAGGGTTGAGGAGTTGGGGTTGTCGGCTTCTAATTCTGCTTCGAAAACACCTCAGTAGGTTCCGAAAACCCAAAGTTCGGGGCAAAAACTCAAACTCTACACCCTGAATTTCCTAAACCCTAAAACCCTAAACCCTAAACCCTGATTGTCCGAAGCCCTAAACACTCTGAAATCTAGACTCTCCAACTCTCAAAGCCCGAACAGAGGCCCCGGAACCCTCGAGACGCAAAGCCCCAATGATTATGAACAACGAAAATAAGGGCTTTAGGGTGATTATTCTATGACTATGGGATAGGCTTCTAATCATACGACACCAATCAAAGCCGGAAGGGTAAACACCCTAAACCCTAAATAAACCCTAGAAACCTTAAACCCCATAAACCCCAAAGCCCCTAAGCATAGTTCGCCGTATGGTGCTGCCTGCGTCGAGACAGGGCTTTGTCTGACTACGAAGAGTTCGACGTCCTGACAGCCGGAGTTGAAAGCTTTTGGGGTTTGGGGTGGCTTGTTTGTTTTTAGGTTTGGGGTTTAGAGTTTAAGGGTTAGGTTTTGCGGTGGAGGAGCTCTGCAGACCCCTGATTAATAGCCCCTTCCCTCAAGAGAGACCCTCATAAGGGTGGTCGTCAAAATTAGGGTCCCTGTTTGGGTACCCTAAATAATAGGTGCCGTATTATATTAAGGACCCAAAAAGGGACCCTAATCTTGACAACCACCCATAAGGATACTCTTACAACTGCCCTCAGGTTGATAGTATCAGGGATCCGCATTAGGAAGGGTTTAGGGTTTAGGGTTTAGGAGTACAATCGAGAATGTGCTTTGAGGTTCGGGATCAATGCTCTTAGGGCTTAGGATTAGAGCACACGGCTTCAAAGCCGACCCCGAACCCTAAACAGTTGGATCTGCTTTGAAACAATGCCTATGTAAATAGGAACTCTTTTTGAAAAACCTTCATGAGCCCTGAATCTTGAACAACTTGAGAGTTCTTCAGCTTCGGGAGTTGATGGCGACGAGATTGATGTGGTAATGTATGGTCTATAAAACAAGTCACGAACCCTAATGTACAGACCTGAGCAGTAGGATCGCTATGCCCCTTGACCCTAAACCCTACACCCCTGAACAAGATGCCCCTACTTTGGTGGAGGCTTGCTTTTTTACGATTTCGCGCTGAGGGCGCGGCTTCGGCGATGTCGCCACGCTCGGCAACCTCCACAGACTACAACATCTCGAGGGTTTAGGGTTGGGTGCTTTAGGGATTCAGGTTTAGGATTTGGGGCTGAGTGCTTCAAGGATTCAGGTTCTAAGAGTTTCGGTTTGGGGTCGAAGGTTTCAAGTTTTGGTTTGGGCTTTAAAGTTTAGGGCTTGGGGTTTGCAATCCAGGATTTACGGCCTTGGACTCTTGGGTTTGGGTCTACGGTTTACGGCTTTCGGGTCAAATTATGGTTCTAGGTTTTGGGCTTTGGGGTTTGAGGTTTGGGGCTTCGCAATCTGGGATCTAGCAAGATTTCAGGTTTGGGTTTGCAGGTTATGGTTTGGGTTTGGGAAGTGGCGTGGGTCACCTCGCAACCCGAACCTCGAAACCCGAACTGGGGCCTTGTCTTAGTTGCTGCGTTGATAAGCCCACAAAAACGGCCTTAATACTTAGAACAGGGTTTAGGGGGTTTATCATACCATATTGACAGTAAGGAACCCCCCAAAATTAGCTTAGTTGCTGAGTTGATAAGCCCCCAAAAGTGCATACTTTCAGTTCTATAAGAGATCGCATTATACGTTCAGTTCTATAAGAGATCACATTATCCCAAAAAGTTAAAGTGTGCTCACTCACCTACTAAGTTGTCCTATACGGCCTACAGTCTGATCTTGCCACAGGCCTTGCACGCACAGTCCACATCCAAGTGGCGGCAAAAGCCAATAAAAACCTGAGCCGTGGAAAAGGGCTGAAGTCTGTAGGTGGGGATGTTGAATGCTGACGGGAATCGGGCCACAAGAAGTAGAACAGGGGTGTTCATCAGACACTGTTTCAACTTTAGGCCTAAACCCTCAACCCTGAACCCTAAACCCCAAGCTCATAGGGCACAAAACGCGAGATGATCGTCAAGAGCATGTTCTAGGGTTGAGGTTTTAAGGGGTTTGGAGGTTTACTTTTGTTGCCATCAAAGCTGTGTGTCCTTGTGACTACCATGTTTGTTACGATTGCGCGCATGATCAACAGTAGTGCTAGTGTTGTCAACCTGAGGGTCGAGAGCAAGTGATGGCCTTCCCTCTCGACGTGTCAGATGACATCCAGGCTGCACAACCTCAGCTTAAACCCAAAAGCCAGAAGCAAAGCCCCACCAAGGCGAAAAAGCTTTCGCCCGTGGACCTCGATCGCTCAAAATCAATAGGATTAGAACACCAGGACGGAGACGACTGTCATAACACAAAATGACCATCTTCATAACTGCTACAAAGAGGTTCATGACCACCACCACCGCCACCATCATCATCGTCATCAGAAGCATCACCACCATGAGAACAGCCGAAGGCATGATCATGATTCGTATGTTCCTCCTCGCAATTATCGCGATGCCCCTCAACCTAGACCCCAAACGCGAAACCCCAAACACACAACTCGTACAACCGTACTAACCGTAAACACCAAAGCCTGAACCCGCTCAACCTCCGCCAAACCCTGGGGGGCCCAGCGGGATCGCAAACTCGTGCGAGAAGGTTTTCCGTCCCCACGATGTGCAAGCACTCCACCTGCCAGGCTCTCAGAATAAATAATATAAGGGCCTTAATGATTGGAATAGTGTTTTGGTGCGCCGTACAATAAGGAACACCCAAACTAGTATTGGTAATTATTACAGCCCCTCTATTATACACCCTTATCGTAAGTATCCCTTAAAGGAGCCCAAAGGAACCCCTTTGCAAAGCCTCTATATTCAACCCCTACCCAAGGCTTTCGAATTGAGTCTCCGGCCTCTATACTACAACATCCTGATAATCGCCCTTATAAGCCCCTTCAAAGGAACCCTATTATATAGGTGATTATTTCGGCCTCTATATTATATTATCCTTATAGTAACCCTTATAAACCCCTTTTAAAAGGCCCTTAAAGCAACCTAATTATTTGGGTGCGGGCGCATAGGGCCACGCTGCGTTCGTACTTAGAATGTGCGCGAGACTGGGGTGTTAGCATGATTTCTACAAAAAACAGGTTTGTAGGACATCACGGTATTTCATTTTTACGATTAGCAATATCATCAGCAGCATCATCCGCATCATCGTCGTCTTTATCATCAAGATCAGCATCATTACAACCTTAATCATGTTCATGATTGTCATTATCAACATCTTTTTCACAATCACTAAGATTTGTTTATCATCATTTGTTCATCATATTAGTCATCATCATAATGGTCATGATCATGAACATAATCATCGTCGTTACCATCATGAACAATTTTATCATCTCAAGCATCTTCATCATCATGACGACCACACTCGAGAGGATATGCTACGGCCGCACGCTATTAAGCCCTCCCCCCCATCCCCCNCACCCCCCCCCTAATCCTGAAAAAAACCCTGCAAATGCCTAAAACGCATGAGGTCGCGTGGCACCCTATGCGCCCGCGACCAATTAGGGCCTATGCGCCCGCTACCAATTATTTAGACCTCTATATTAAACCCCCTTATAGTAGCCCTTATAGCCCCCTTTAAAGGAACCCTTACAGGAACCCTAGTATAGGAGCCCTACATCCTAAACCCAAAAGCCCAAGGCTTTCGAATTGGGTCTGGCGGCCCCTCGGTCGCGGCACTGCTCCAGTGCCGAGGAGCTCGCCTAATTTAGGGTTTAGGGTTTTAGGGCTTGGGTTCAAGGTTTGGCTTTAGGGCTTTAGGGCTATAGGGTTTAAGGGTTTTCGGGTGCATCGGCTGAGCAGTTTGGGGTTTTACAAGGGTTTAGGGTTTAGGGTTGTGGGGTTTAGGGTTTAGAGTTTGGGGTTTCGCACGGTTTAGGGCGGGTTTAGGGCTTAGGGTTTAGAGGTTTAATTAGGGTTCAGGGCCATGGGTTTAAGGTTTCGGCTTCAGGTTTGGGGTTTTACAAGGTTTAAGGTAGTTTAGGGTTTAGAGGTTTAAGGTTTAGGGCGTTTAGGGCATGGGTCTCGGGATTCCGGGTTTAAGTTGGGGGCATTTGGCTTTCTCGAATTCTGAGTTCTGGGTTTAGGGACGGTCTTTTACGCACTCTTTGACTTGAGTCCATTTAGAACTCGCGGGTTTGTTTGTGAACCTAGAGTATCACCCCTTTCGCGCCCCACAATCGACGACAAGCGCCGAACATTCCGCTTCTAGCGCCCCAGGACGACTCTGCGCCGAAGGAGCGGGAAAGTTAGACTCGAGGCTGCTTTGGGTTTAATCTGTCTGGGGGTAGGGCTCAAGGTCTAGGGAGGTGCGTTCCTCCATGCTAAGGTTTAGGGTTTAGGGCTTTAGGGCTTTGGGTTTAGGGTTTAGGGTTTAGGGTTTAGGGCTTAGGGTTTAGGGCTTAGGGCTTTGGGTTTAGGGTTTAGGGTTTAGGGTTTAGGGCTGTGGGGCTTAAGTTTGGGGGCCGAGGGTCTAGGGCCCGAGGTCTAGAGTACCGAGGTGACCTACGACGGCCCCGCTTTCATCGGCTCTGGCCTTTTGGACCCTGCAGCTCTCTGGAACCGAAATCCGAAGTCCTACACAACTGCGACTGTCAACATTTCAGAAGAAGGGCTGAAATCGTCAAAAGAACACGAGCATTCGAAACCAGGCGAACCCTGCGTGTATGAACTAAAGCCCTTACCCTGAAACACTTGGTTTTCCAGGGATCTCGCTCAACAATTCCGAGCTCGCGACAAGCGCTCTCAACACGGCGCCGGTGCCGCCAGGAGATTGCGCGAACTCCCCTGTAAAGGCTTATGAAGGCTTTTTGCAGGTTTATAGGGCTTTATGAAGGCGCTATGCAGGTTTGTGTGGCTTTATGCAGGTTTATAGGATGCTAAGAGGGTCTAATGAGTCTTGCTACGCTTGATGATATAAAATGAATCCTGCACTACCTTAAGGACCCCAAACTATGGGAATCATGGTATATTCCTTCTTCTGGGTCATGCAGGATTTCTATCATCAACCAGGGACTTAGGGGGATCGAATTCGAGTTTCGAGTTCGGGTTGATAGCTTTTCCTGTGGCCCCAAACCCTACCAAATGGTAGGTTATGACCCCTTAATTAGAGGGTCTAACCCTTAAAACGGTAGGGTTTTGGATCCACAGGTTGGGATTTGAAATTCAAACTCAAACCTTCGGGGAGGGCTGCGCTAGTGGGGTTTAGGGGGTTAGGGTTTAGGGTTTAGGGGTAAACCCAAGCCCTAAACCCAAAAAACCCTGAGGGTTTAAGAGGCTAACTTTTCTGGACACAAAGACCCCAGAGCAGAAATCTTCAAGATTTGGTTAGGGTTTAGGGTTTAAGGTTTCGGGCTTAGGGCTGAGGGTTTAAGGTTTAGGGTTTAGGGTTTTGATTCTACGGATGCATCGAGTTCAGAGCTCAGGTGCTTGGCTTGGTAGATCTTGGGAAGGTCTGGAGCTTAGGGTTTGATGTAGAATACATGCAGACATTGGAATGGCTAGCAACATCAGGAATACCACTAGCAAAATCAGTAAGATACCCACATCGTCCCAATATAGTTGTACAGGTACTGTACTACTAATCGACAAAATCTCATTCCAACTATTCAACCCCCCGCCATGCACCCACCACGACTGCGCCTCCTAAGCTTTGTGCCAGGAGCTTGCCATTCATGTCCAAGACAGGTGCAACCTTCGGCGAGGTCGTCAATGGGTCTGAATAGTTACCACACTATTCCTCAGGGTTCCTTCATTTTAAGTAGAGTATCATGTGTCCCCAAGCACCCTGTTCTAACTGTTCATAATACTTTTCTTCTTGCTATGAATGCTCCCACTGTTATTGTACATCGTTTTTGATTGTGATGATGATTATTCGTATGTATCATTTGTTAAGGCCCCTGTGCTTCGGGGTGTGCGGATTCTCAAAGCTCGACCCACACCCTGCTAGTGCAGGAGATCCCTTCCGCCCGACCACCCACCCCAGAGTTTCTGAGCAATATCCAAGTTATGCTCTTGTCAGCCTCAGCATTTGGGATTGAGGGAATTTTTGGATGGTTGAGGTTTCGTTGGGGAGACTAGGTGGCCGCTCCCGGGTGCGGAGCAGGGTGACGTCGGGTTTAGGGTTTAGGGGTGTAGGGGTGTAGGGGTTTAGGGGTTTGGGGTTTAGGGGTTCAGGGGTTTAGGAGTTTAGGGTTTAGGGTTTAGGGGTCTAAGGGGGGTGTAGGGTTTAGGTCAATCTTAGAAACATCGTAAAGCGACTACGACCGACAAGGCACCCCAAACTCCCTACACCCTAATTATACCTGCCTCCACTGTTTTTCTGAAAACACCTTAAACCCAAAACGCCTAGACCCAAACCCGAAACCGCTAAACCTTAAACGACAAAGTCCCAAACCCCAAAACCCAGACCCTAAGCCGTAAACCCTAAGCTCCAAACCCTGAACAGCTAAACCTAAAGACCAACCCCCCCCCCCCCGAAACCCCTCAACCGTGTACGCCCAAAGGAACCCCTAAAGAAACCCTAAACCCTATACCCTTAAAGGAACCCTAAACCTCACCCGACGCGGCCAGAGTGTCTGAGTTCCCGGCCGGCTGATCGAAAAAGATGACGTCACCGGGGTGCAATCCGAAGTACTGATTCGCCTGGCTGGAGAGTTGTAAGGGTTTAGGGTAAGAGGTCTTCAGGGTTTAGGGCTTGAAGTTTACGGTTTGGGGGTTAGGGTATGGAGCGTTTGGGGCATTTCGCGGTTTCGGTGGTAGGCAGTAGGGTGTGGGGTTTGTGACTTTGTTGGGCTTGCAAGACTACGAGTTTAAGCTTCCAGTACGGCTCACCTCTGTAGAGCAGGCCCTATAAAGTTGGAAAGTGAAAAACTATGATTAAGTGCTGGTACCCTAGAGTCCCTACAGCTTGCAGTTGGGAATGAAGACAATGAGCACTCCATCTTATGGCCGGTATTGTCAGCCCTGAGCCTCCATTAGAAACCTCGCATCTAGCCACGAGAAATCTGGCCCCCCAGTTTCACACTCAATGCCCGCCTTCTGCAGGCCTTACAAACACCCCTGTAAGAAAGTCTTGAAACCTTACACTCATGGCCGGGATACAAACCCTCAGGAACCCGTAAAGCCTCCATAAGCCCGCATACATCGCAGACCACCTGATAGAAACAAAGGCTTCTTGAACACCTTTACATCCTGTAATCTCAACCCGAAACTCGAAACCCTAAACCCCGAACCCCTAAGCCCTAAACCCAAAACCCTAATCCCTAAACCCGATAACCCCCGAAACCTTTGCTTTCCCAAGCCATTGGACCTCGAAATGCTCGAAGACCGCTCGGTGGGTCAACCGAGAGGTGAGAACGAGGACCTCGGCAGCGAAGAGGTGGGAAAGCCCGAACCCAGGGCCGACAGCCTTGCCTCAAAAGCTTACACCTCAAAGAATAGGGTTTAGGGTTTAGGGTTTAGGGTAAGAGTTGGGTATAGGGCTTAACTAAGGACCCGACACCCCAACAACCCAAAACTCTAAACTCGAAAATCCGAACTCCTAAACCCGAACACGTCTTGAGTCCATGCCGACGCGCGATCGGACTTATTTAACAAGGCACTTTCGCGCATGGCAGTCGTAAAAACCTAAACCCTAAGCCCTAAACTAAACCCTGAACCTCTAAACCCAAAATCGCTAACCCTTGAACCTTATACCCGAAACCTAATTAACCCTCCTAAAAAAGCATGTCGACTGCTTTAAGTCTCCAGGTTTTTTAGGTACCTGTGACCTCCTAAATGGCTGCGGGCTCAGGAGTTCGAATCGTAGAGAGGGCTCAGTGTTCCCGCTATGGTGTTTGGGATTTACCAGCAACAGCTGCCCAAGCTCGCTGACATTTTCAACATTACCGGTCACGATCCCCTCAAATTTCAGGCTATGGGTCTGGGGCTCCGCATTTGCATCTCCATGGTACCGGTTGCATACTATAGGGGCCTAAATACTTACCAGTTATACTATACTATTTTGGGGGTTACCTATTAGACTATGCTATTTTTGTGGTTCCTTATGATAATTATGGCATCATGGGCCCCAAAACCCTATTCTAATTCTTAAGGCATACGTGCCCTAAACCCTACCCTAAACCCTAAACCCAAAAACCCTAACCAGAACCCTAAACCCCAAACCCCAAACCCTAAACCCTAGTTCCCCTGGGTCTCGTGGGGTACCTGGGCTCCTGGCCGGTATCGCAACCCGCTTTGCTGCCCGACGATCCTCGCACCCGGAGGATTCGGGAAGCGACGTAGGGGCCTTAATAATTAGAATAGGGTGTTGGGGGTTCCTTGTTATTATGAATATAGCATTATACCCCACCAAACCCTATTCAAATTTTTAAGCCTCCTACATTAACGCTTCGAAACTTGAAAAGGCTGCATCTCACATACTTGGTGGATGGTATAGCCCGGGTTGCTGGGATCACTGTCTACAGAAGCTCTTTGCTGACGGGTGTCGGTGTCTGAGGTCTCGTGTGCGGGTCTTGGGTCGAGGTATGGGCCAATGATTCAATGGCTTTGAAAACGACTCTTGGGTGCAAACCACAAAATCTTCAAATCCAAATAAGTTGCAAGTGTAGGGGCCGGACTATTTGGAATAAAGGAATATTCGGGGATACTATTGCTACCTTTTCCGACCCCTTTATAAGGTATGTTGAATCCTTTCCACCCCTCCAACGTCCTTCAAAACCATATTAAATGCCCTCATAACACATGAAAGTAAGCGTAACTTGCGAGAGGCACGGCTCCCTTCGAGGACATCGTTCTTTGTACTGAAAACGATCTCCACCCTTGACGATAGCCATAGGCTCCATTGTAGTTCCTTTTTGTGGTTCATATTTAGGATCCTATAAGGTAATCCCCCTAAACCCTAAAACCCTAAAACCCTAAACCCTAAACCCTAAACCCTAATCCCCAAAAAAGAACTACTGTGGAGCCCATGGGTAGCCTCTCAAGGAGTTGTTTCAAAGGAACCCAAGCCCCCAAACCCTAATTCAGACCCCAGAGTCCCAGTCCCTGAACTGCAGGGTTTGGAGACTAGGGTTTGAGATAAGGGTCCCTATAGTTTAGGGTTTAGGGTTTAGGGGTTTGGGGTTTAGGGTTTAGGGTTTAAGGGTTAAGGGTTTAGGGTTTAAGGGTTAAGGGTTAAGGGTTTAGGGTTTAGGGTTTAGGGTTTAAGGGTTTAGGGTTTAGGGTTTAGGGGAAAACCAGGTTTTGGACCCATTCCTACTTGTCGGGTATCATTGGGAACCAAAGGTTAACCTTTTTCATATTATAAGGATTATATAGGGATTATACTACCCCAAAAAGGTTAAAGGTTACCTACTCTACTTCTAGGCATTGCAGGTACGGAATGTACCACATCATGCTTTTGCGGGTCATTTGGTGCTATGATGGTCTTTAACTTGCAAACGTACTACGACAATGGCACCTAAACCCCCAAGCTTACACCTAAACCCCAAAAGCTAAACTCCTAAACCACAACCCCAAACCCCAAACCCAAAATCCCAAGCCGCGCCCTAAAACTTAAACCCCTAAACTCTGAACCCTCAACCCCAAGCCCCTAAACCCTAAACCCTCAACCCTAAACCCCCAAAAGTAGGTAAAATAATGGCCCAAAACCTATAAAAGGCTATTATTCTACATACTTTTGGGGTCCAGGTAAACCCCCAAACCCCAAACCCCAAACCGACGCAGCCCGACTCCTCCGTGCGGCAAAGCATTGCCACGCGCCGCACCCGTTCGCACAGCAGCCTCAGCACTACTTGGATGACAAGCTTAAGAAGTTGCTTGTAGAGATTCATAACTTTTTGTGGGGTTCTAGATTGTTTTGGAAGTGCTTTTTTGGAGTTTTTCTGGGGTTTAATCTGGATGTTTATGATTAGAGTGGAGTTTGGTGTAGTTTGTGCTTTGTGTCTGCAACTTGTGCACCACGATTAGCGCGGTTTCGGGTTTCAGCTGTCTGCATTTGCATGTACTTTCAGCACCCTCAAAACCCCCACAAAACTTTGTAAAACCACAAACCCAGAGATCCCAATACCCCTTAATTAAGGAATATACCTTAAATTATAATAGGATCCCGAATATGATGATTTAAGGTATATTCCTTAATTAAGGGATATGGGGTTCTCTGGGAACCCCCACAAAACTCTGTAAAACCACAAACCCAGAGACCCAATACCCGAATATACCTTAAATTATGATAGGATCCCTAATTTGATGATTTAAGGTATATTCCCTAATTAAGGGATATGAGGTTCTCTGGGAACCCCCACAAAACTCTGTAAAACCACAAACATGCATGCAAAACCTTGAACCTGGCCCCCTCTGCTCGGCCATCGCCTCAAAGCCCGTAGGGTTTAGGGTTTTGGGTTTAGGGTTTAGGGGTAGGTTTTAGGGTTCAGGGTTTTGCACTGAGGGTTAGGAGAAGAAGGAAGCGAGTAGGCCGAAAGTTGCCGAGCGACCGCTGGATTCGCAGCAATCCCTCCACAACACGGCACCCTATCTCCTTGTTGCTCAGCTTTGCAGGGACTCCAAACCAAAAGGGGAACATGGTATGAGGGCTTACTAGTCGTTGACTAAATCCGAAGCCATCAAGACTTTTCACTCAACTCTAAACCCTAAACGATGAACTGAACCCTAAACCCTAACCCCTGAATCCAAGACCCTCATCCCCAAAGCAAGATACAGAAGACAAGGAGCTGGATGATGCTCTTGCCCGACTTGAGATTCAGCCTTCCGAAGCGGCTGGCCGGAAGTCGGCGAGTGCGGTGCTTTGGGGTTTAGGGTTTGAGGGTGTAGGGTTTGGGGCTTAGGGAGTAGGGTTTAGGGTAGGGTTCGGGGCGTATATAGGTTTCGAAGAATTTGGGATTCGACAGTGGCGCTTTGGGGTCTGGGGTGTACCCTAAGCCCTGTACTCTAAAGTAGGATTGTCGGGCGGCGCCTTTCGATGTCAAGCTTTTCGATGTCAAGGTTATGCTTGGGCGTAGAGATTGCTTAAGGGTTCTGCCTGAAGCTATCGTTCACACTTGTTCCATCTTGCACCACTAATACCACGAATAATGCTAATATTTAATCAAGCATAGTTATAAGAAGAAGAAGACCAACAGTACCAGCAATACAATTGACAAGAAGACTACGAATAAGAATGGCGATAAAAGTAAGAGTAATAATTACTACGAGTAAGAACAACTATCAAAATAAGGAAAATAACAGTAGTCGCAATAAGAATAAGAATAACAATAAAAGCACTCGTTGTTTTCAAGTTTGAAGAGTTCCGGCTGCCATTAGTACCTAGCGAGAGCCTTAGCAGGGTTTCCACAGCCCTCTACACCCCGAAGTCCGAAAAACCCGACACCAGAAACCTGAACCCTATGGCCGTAATGCCCTAAACCGCTAAACCATAAATCTAACCGCAAAATAGGGCCTGGGATACCTCAGGCTAGGGTTGTGGATGGGCTTCTACTCTATAGTTATCCTGCAGGACTGATATTCCTTGACCCCAAACCCTAAACCCGAAGCCCCAAGCCGTAATCCTAAGTATAAACCCTCAACCCTTCCCAGACCCCTTCCCTAATCCCTAAAATTTTTGCAATATACATTAAGCCATGTTAGGGGTCCTACTATAATTTCGAGGCATAGTCCTTAATTACGGAAAACTGCCAGGTCTGCGCTATCCCCTAAACCCTAAAGCCGGAACCAATATCCCCTAAACTTCAGAGATTCCCCAACCAGCAGCCGCAAGCAGGAGGAGGACCTGCTTACACCAACAGGTCCGGATCCCAGGCGCCAGTTTGCACCTGGCGGATTCATATTGGGCAGGCAGATAGTCTACTTGGAGGATCATGGGACTTAGTAAGCAAGGTTATAAGTACCTTAATTGGAGTTATATTTAATTATATCTATATTTGCCGTATTTATAACCCTAGTCACTAAGTCCCATGATCCTCTAAGTAAGGACCCTATATCAAGCCGCTTCCGAACCCAAGATACAACAGGTGCCTCCGGCCAGCAGCACTACGCCGACCTTTCCTTGCCGAATCGCCTCAAGGGGGGCGCGTCTTAAGGTCTAGGCGGTTGTGGGGTTTAGAGTTTAGGGGTTTTTAAGGGTTATAAGGTTTAGGGTTCAGGGCCGTTTGGGGCTCGGGTCTTTGGGGCCGGGCTTAGGTGTTTTGGGGGTTTAGGGTTTTGGGTTCAAGGATTTGGAGAGGTACAGAGTACAACACCACAGGGACTTGCATAACAGCTCTCTTCCTAAGTTGGGGGGTTTTGAACAATTAGGAGCATGATCCCCTTATAGTGCGGATATATACATCCCAAAATCCTGCTCTAAGCATTAAGGCCCCCATCTAAACCCAACAAAAACTTATAAAGCCCCCACAAGCCCCTGTAGCACATATTAAACCCGAAAAGGCAACTCATGAACAGCTAATGCCCCTGAGGAATTTCGCCTTGCTGCTTCTTTCTGTAGAGCTCTCACCAGTTACCTAGGTTCCCCAGTACCCAGAGATCCCAATACCCCTTAATTAAGGAATATACCTTAAATTATAGCAGAATCCCTAATATGACTTAAGGTATATTCCTTAATTAAGGGATATTGGGTTCTCTGGGTAGCCCCTTGATAATCAGGGTATCCTTTTTCCTCTTTGGTGCCATTGAGTGAACCCAGGACAAAACGGTACTACTGGGGAACCTAGTTGCTCATCAGACCACATCGGGCACTCAAACCTGAAAGCTAAATACGCCCTGAGCCCTAAATCCTGGGCAAGCGATGGCTGACTCGGCTTCATTCTAAATTGGAAGCCGCTTACTCGCCAAAGTGTCTTGCTTCACGAAAGTCCGCATGACCGATTGCATAAATCTTCAGACCTAAACCCTAAAGCCAGGAACCCTCACAGAGCCCTTAAGCGAACCCCGCAGCCCTAAACCCCTCCTCTAAACCCCCTAAAACCCTAAACCCCTAAAACCCTAAACCCCTAAACCCTAAACCCTAACACCCTAAACCCCTAAACCCCTAAACCCTAAACCCTAAACCCCTAAACCCCTAAACCCCTAAACCCCTAAACCCCTAAACCCTAAACCCTAAAACCCTAAACCCTAGACCCAGGAATCCTCCCGAATCCGAAATTTACATGAGAAGAGCCGGGCCTGTAGGCCGACCTTCCGCAGATGCATGACCTAGCAGACCAAGAGAGCTTCTAGGGTTTAGGGCTTTGGGTTTAGGGTTTAGGGCTGTTGTTAGGGTTTAGGGTTTAGGTTTTCGGGTTTCGGCTTTAGGGTTCAGGGTTTAGGTTTGTTGTTTGGGTTTAGGGTTTGCGGCTATTGTTAGGGTTTAGGGTTTAGGGTAACTGCAGCAGAGGCTGCACTTGGGTGTAGGTTTTCGGGTTTCGGATTAAGGGTTGAGGGCTTTAGGGCTTAGGGTTTAGGGTTTAGGCTTCAGGGTTTAGGGTTTAGGGGTTTCGGATGTAGGCTTTTGTGCTGTTTTTGTTTAGGCATACTTTGGACTCCGGTTGGCTACGCCTCTCCGCAAACATGACCCTGGCCTTGTCATGCTGCGCCTCCTCTGCTGAGAAGACCTGCGTGCGGGAGCTGAGACGGGCTGTGGTTTGAGGATCTGAGAGATTTTGCTGAGTTTTGGGTCTACGATTGTTCTCCCACGTTCAAGCTTCCCGACCTGCCCAGCGCTGATGACGTGGTCCAGGTCGAGCTCTGCCCATGGAACCGTGATCGGCACCGAGTAGGTGTACCTGCAAGGCGGCTGGGCATGGCGGCGTGCCGAAAGCAACTTTTATAGGTAGAGATCCAGGCAAAACTTACCAGATGGTATCATTCCGGCAGATCAGTCAACCCCCCCGATACCCAAATCCTGAAACCCCAACCCCAAAAAGCCTAACGCCCGTACAACCCTTTTAGGAGCCCTTGAAACGAACCTCCCTAAACCCTAAACCCTAAACCCCTAAATTCCCACCCAGGCCTGCTTAGGCCGCACCCACCCTTTTGCTAGGGTGCCTGGACCCAGAGCACGTCCGGCAGTGATTGACACCATTACTTGGATGGACAATGGGTGGGGCCATTGGAGAATGGTCAAATGAAGCCCCGAGGGCTGAGCCATGCCATTGGGCCACCTAAACGAATACCCCAAACCCGACGATAAAGTGGGCATTTCCTTTTGGCACCCCCTAGAAAAGTGGCCCAATCACTCACTAGCCGGCAAATTCCAGGGACGCAATTTCTGTGGTGGACTTTCCTGGCCTGTTGCCCTTATTGGCTCCCCCCTGCCCCCCCCCCCCCCCCCCGCCCCGCGGCCAAGGCAGAGGTGGGAATTGAGGGCGCCAGCCCTAAACCCTAAAAGGTAATATTTTGGGTGGTAGCTTGTGTAAGCTCACAGTGGGGGGGAAAAGAAACAGAAACCAATTTGTAATTGTTTTCTCAGGAGATTGCAACCTTGTGTCTAGACGTGGATATGCCGCCCCCTCACACCCCTGGGAGTGTCGGGGCACCATCCTACAAAGAAAATACTGCCGCTGCGCGGCGAGACGCCCCTAAACCCTAAACCCCAAACCCTAAAACCTAAGCCGTATAAACCCTAAACCCCTAAACCCCCCCCCTAAACCCTAAACCCCAAGACCCACTCCCCGGCTCTGACTCTGAGATGCAGGCTCGTCAGCTGACTCGATGTCCCGATACCGATGGGCCACGTTCTTCAGCTGCGCACACTGGCGGAAGGGGTTTCTTAATATTTTTGGGGCTTTTGGGGTTGTAGGGCTTAGAGGTTTGGGGTTCAGGGTTTAGGGTTTTCGGCTAAACCCCACACCCTTAACCCTTCAACCAACCTAAACCCTAAACCCCTAAACCCTTATATAACCCTGAACCCTTATAAACCCTAATTAAACCCTAACCCCAACCCCTAAACCCTTTTGCAACCCTGAACCCTTATAAACCCTAATTAAACCCTAACCCCAACCCTAAACCCTAAACCCTAAACCCTTAAACCCTAATTAAACCCTAATGAAACCCTACCCTGCCAGAGACGCCGAACCTGGAGGCTCCGCTGGAGACCGCGCAGCGCTGCGCCGGAGAGCCAGGGCCTCACCCGCATCAGCGTGGCCTGGGTTTCGGAGGGCTTTGGGTTACGGTTTAGGGGTTTAGGATTTAGGGTTTAGTGTTTTGGGGGGTTTAGGGTTTAAGGGTTTAGGATAATTTACGGTGGGTTGTTGGGGTTTAGGGTGTTTGTGGTGTTGTGTTGCTTTGCTTGAGGTTTGACTCTTTGTGAGGGCGGATGCATATGGTTTTCAAGTGTAGGACTTAGAGTTTTAGGATTCATGTTTTCGGGCTTGGGGTTTAAGAGGGTTTTGGGTCTTGCTTGAAGTCTTTTTCTGGTTGCTGAGCTTTAAAGAACTTGGGGGTCTGATTTTTTGCGTGAGGGTTCCGGGCTTTGAGTTGAGGTTCAACGGATTTGGCACCTGCTGCTAGAGAGATGAATATTGGGGTTGGGTTTTGAAGGGGCGTACTCTTTCCGACAAGTCCCAGAGGGGAAATATAACAAGACCGCACTACAGCTTATGGTTGTAGTTTTTCATCCTAGAGCACTAAGGTAGGATTACTGTTGAAGGGATAGTGCGGCAAATTGATGACAGTTACAGAGAGTCAGGAAGGCAGGTTTTCATGAAGGCAGCCACCTGACTTTGGTCGTTGCACGAATGATACAATGCATGTCGTGCCCCAGTCGACGTGACATGAAACTCAAAGCTTCGGCAGTGCAGCGACACAGCAGAAATATGATTTAGGATTTAAGTTCCGAGCAGTACGAATTCTGTACTGTGCAACAGCAAATGCAACCAACATCAAACTATCATAAATTACTATGATTGTCGTTATTTGCATTATTCGTTATTCTTATTCTGATTACATATTATTGCTCTTATTGCTCCACATACTACCGAGTTAAACCCAAAGCCCCTAATGAAGGCCTGCGCTCTGAAGTCTACACAAGAATCGACACCGAAGGACGCACGAGCAGACGCCCCTTCGACTGAAATCTCCATAGCTTTAACTCCAAAGCCCAGGTTGCAAAGCTGACTGACTCCCCAACCCTACCGAAGCTGCCTGTCCACCCTCACGAAGCGCGTCGGCAAGCTCTCTAGGACCTGGGAAAGGTAAGAAGGCCACAATCTGGCAGTTTTAAAGCTTCAAGTGAGGGGTTAAAGGCTTCGGATGTCGGGAGCGGAACCCAGGCCCGTTGCCCTCTTTCAGCTAACGAGGCTCATGCAAGTGCAGAAAGAGCTGACGGCGAACCCCAAACGGTGCAGGTACTTAAGCCCTAGCCCTAGGTCACCCCCAAGCCAGAAAGCTTCGTCGGCTCTGAACATTGAACCATGAACCGCAAATCGCTCCCCTCCTGAACACCCTAAGCCCTTGAATCCCTACACGCCAGAGTTTTGACCTTTTACCCCCCTGAACCCCTAACCCCATGAACTCCCTAAACTCTAAACCCTTTATCCCTAAACACCCAACCCTAGCTAGCCATCGCTTGCCAAGGCCCGGACAACCTGCTAGCAGCTCTTCCACATCCGGAGCAATGGTCCCGGTGCCGGCCGCATTGTACCGTTGCGGCCTTCGCAACTTCAGCGCTTAGGGCTTAAGCTTGAAGCGCTTCTGGTTTAAGGTTTAGGGCTTAGGGATTCGGGTTCATCAAGGTGAGATCGGGGCATGTACATTTCTCTTGCTGATGTTTGTCCAAACCCCTGCAGCCCAAAGGCCCGATGACGAACCCCGAGCCTGAAACCCTGAAGCCTAAAGGGTTAGGGTTTAGGGTGTAGGGTTTAGGGGTTTAGGGGTTTAGGGTTTAGGGTTTAGGGTTTAGGGTTTAGGGTTAGGGCTGAAGCTGCAAGCTGTGGGCTTTAAAGAAAGGGTTTGAGGCTTGAACCACAAAGTCTAAACTCCGCAAGCCTGAAAAACCCCACGGTGGACTGTGTTGGCCTTGATAAGCAGACTACGGCTTCGGGGCACTGGGTAGTAATATAGTTATGTAGGGACTGTACGCATTACACTATTTATAGATAAGGGGATACGAGTATACTGCAGAAACTCTATAATGCAGCCACTATAAGGGGTACTATTACTAACCGTTCCGACCCCCTGCCCCTGAACCCTAAACCCTCAATCCTAAACCCCAAACCCTAGTCTGATTATAAAGGCCCCTACAGTACTATTACTAACTCTTCAGAGACCCTGCTCCTAAACCCTAAACCCTAAACCCGAACCCCTAAACCCTAAACCCTAAGGAGCCCAAAACCTGGCCTGATAGCCGGTGAGCTCAAGGCCCAAGCGATGCTCTCGTTGTCTGGAAGGCCCTGGCTCTCAGGGACTCTTCTTTAAAGGGCGTTTAGAGGTTTAGGGCTCTAAGGGTTTAGGGTTTAGGGCTCTAGGGGTTTGGGGTTTAGGGGATTTCGGGTTTAGGGTTTAGGGTCTGTTCTTGAAAGGGCGTCCTTATGGGAAGTTTAGGGTTGAAGGTTTAGGGGATCGCAGTACTTAGGGTTTAGGGTTTGGAAGTTTAGGCGTTAAGGCTTTAGGCTTTAAGTGTTTAGGGTTTAGAGTTGCTGTCTTGATTGGTTTAGAGTCTAGAGGGCTTAGGGTCACCGTAACCCCTAAACCTCCAAGTCATTCCCAAGGCTCCTGCAAATGCTTTGGTTTAGAAGCAACCTGCGAAACCCCGGCCCCTAAACCCTAAACCCTAAACCTCTCTTTCACATGTATATTTAAACCTTAATGGAATTCGTGGGCAAGGCAATTTTTTCAAGACCAACCTTAATGGAATTCGTGGGCAAGGCAATTTCGGACCAACCTTAATGGAATTCGTGGGCAAGGCAATTTCGGACCAACCTTAATGGAATTCGTGGGCAAGGCAATTTCGGACCA
>BGNK01001625.1:86154-100907 GCA_003297005.1 Symbiodinium sp. clade A Y106 | reverse complement strand
ACCAACCTTAATGGAATTCGTGGGCAAGGCAATTTCGGACCAACCTTAATGGAATTCGTGGGCAAGGCAATTTCGGACCAACCTTAATGGAATTCGTGGGCAAGGCAATTTCGGACCAAGCTTAATGGAATTCGTGGGCAAGGCAATTTCGGACCACAGGGTTTGGGTCTTAGGGTTTCGGCGCTAGGGTTTCGGCCCTAGGGTTTGGGCCTTAGGGTTTCGGCCCCAGGGTTTGGGCTTTAGGGTTTCGGCCCTAGGGTTTGGGCCTTAGGGTTTCGGCCCCAGGGTTTGGGCCTTTGGGTTTGGGCCTAGGGTTTGGGCCTTAGGGTTTCGGCCCTAGGGTTTGGGCCTTAGGGTTTCGGCCCTAGGGTTTGGGCCTTAGGGTTTCGTTTGGGCCTTAGGGTTTTGCCCTAGGGTTTGGGCCTTAGGGTTTCTCTAGGGTTTGGGCCTTAGGGTTTCGGCTCTAGGGTTTGGGCCTTAGGGTTTGGGCCTTAGGGTTTAGTGAAACTTTGTATTTTCTTAATGTTTTGGGATTCTCTGGGTGGGTGGGTATTATTCGAAGTCGAACTTGTAAGCTCGACTAGAAACTGCTCGATCCGGAGCTGCTGAACCCTACCCAAACCCTAAACCCCTAAACCCTAAACCCCCCCCCCTCTGTTCCAGCTTTAACACCTGAAGATGCCAGTCCCAAAGCCAAGACCAAAGCGGCCTCGGTGCACCAGGAGGCCGATGCCTGCTGTACAGTCTAGGGTTTTAAGGTTTTGGGCTTAGGGTTTAGGGTTTTGGGTTTGTACGGTCTAGGGTTTTAGGGTTTTGGGCTTGGGGTTTAGCAGGCTTTTCCCTAAACCCTAAACATCAGCTCGGAACCCTAAACCCTAATCCCTTCAGGCTTATAGGGTACAGTGCTTCGGCAATTCGAGGGGCAAGGAGCTTTCTTGGAGGGGTGTGAGATTCAGGTTCAGGCCAAGTCGTGTGTTTCAAGGCTTTGGACTTCTGGTGTCTTTACGAGGTTTAGGGCTTTTGGAGTCGAGGAATTTTGTGTTTTTGGGTGGTTTCGGGCTTGGGACTTACAGCTTACGTCCTTTAAGGGTCCCCGGTCTTGTTTGGGAAGTTCAGGGATCGGGGCAATATATACAGGGCCTCGATGATGGCATAAGGTGTCGGCTTGTATCCTACTCCAGGTAAAGGTGTCAGCACTAGCGCTAAAACCTATAAGAAGCATTATAGAACATTAAACAAGCTCAACAGCCTAAACCTGAAACCCCAACAACCGCACAACGGAAAAAGCTAAACAACTTCACAAGCACTCTGCAAGCTTCACTATAAGTTCACATCAAGCCGTTCTCAAAGTCGTCAACCCTAAACCCTAAACCCAATAAAGCCCTAAACCCTGAACCCGTAAACCCTAAACCCTAAACCCCTAAACCCTAAACTCTAAAACCCTAAAACCCTAAACCCTAAACCCTAAAACCCTAAACCCTCAACCCTAAACCCCTAAGCCCTAAAACCCTTAAGATTTCGTCTTAACCCTCAAGACGGCCTGGCCCATGGGATGCGGAACTCCCAGGCCTCACTCAAACTTTCGGGCATCGCAGACTCAGGGTAGGGTTTAAGAGTTTGAGGCTCAGAATCTAGGAATCTAAGGCTTAGGACTTAGGGTTTATAGCGAGCCCCAGAAAGATGGAACATGGAACTAGGATGATTTGTGCTGGGATTCCCTATACTTTACTGTAATGGGCATGAGGATAATGATGTTCCAACTTTCTGGCTACTGTAGGAGTTTAAGGTTCAGTCTCAGGATTCGGGCGTTTAAGGCTTCGGACTTTAAGGCGCCGGGCTCAGGAATTTTTAAGGTTGAGGAGCGTCAGCTTAGGGTTCAGGATTTTAGGTCTACCTTAACCTACCAAACCCTAATTTTTTGTAGGTTCTTATTATGAACCCTAATATGGGACTTATAGGGACTCTACAAAAAAGTAGGGTTTGGTAGGTTAAGGTATGGTGAAGGGTGTAGAAGTGTAGAAACCCAAGGTTTCGAAAATGCCTTGGTTTACAAGGTGGCGATGTCAACAGTCCCCACCGGGTATAGGATTTAGGGTGTAGGATTTAGGATTTAGGATTTAGGATTTAGGGTTTAGGGTTTGGGGTTTAGGGTTTAGGTTTTAAGATTTAGGGTTTGGGGTTTAGGGTTTGGGGCCGTTAATTAAGGCGAGCCTCAGGCTTCGCCATTCAAAGCCTTCAAAGGGTTTAGGGTTTATATATAACAGCAAGGGATGTTACCCCACATCAATACCTAGTTTAGAAGTTCAGGATTTAGCGTTGGAGGTTTGGGGCAGTTTTGTGTTGATCCTCACATCTGACCGGAACTCTAGCAACTCTCTCGAACCCAAACCCAAGAAAACAGTGACTACAAAAACCCTGAACCCCAATATGGTCTGAACTTTGACTCACAAAATTCCCATACCGCAAGACCCTATATTTCATCCCGACACCCTAACCCTGAACATCGAACCCTAAACCCTAATCCCAAACCCCAAAAAATGGGAACCCTAAACCCTGATACCCAGCTCGGAAAGGCGTCTGAGGCTCCCTGCAAGCAAGCTTGTGGAGCTCAAACTCCCATCGGGGTGTTTTGGTATTCTTGGAGCTTCGAAGATGCAGTAATCGTAGTAAGCGTAACAACAGTCGCTACAGTCTTTCGATGAATGGTAGTAGGAATCGTAGGCACCGTCATCGTAACAGTTGAAGTACGATTGGGGTGTCTGAGTCTAAGTCTAAGACAGATCAACTTCGTGCCAGAGGGGGTGTTCATGAACGAAACCTTCAAAGCAAGCTAAGACAGAAGCTGGGCTCAGGGAACCTACAGACCTAATTCTGGATCTTAGTTCTTTAAGTAGAGAATGCTTGCAAGACTCTACAATTGCAATATTTCCTGACCTCCACTCGATGCAAATGGAGCCTGAGCCAAAGCGACGCAAAGCTGAGTTTTGTCACAGTAAGCAGCAGATCTCTCGGGTTGTCTCAACCTCAGACCGTACACCCTTAACATCTTAGAATCGGGTTGTGGCGTAGACTATAGTTTCACACAGTATACTCGGAACTCTGACGGGATAGTAGTACTAGCTAAACCCCAATACCAGAGTATAGTATAACAGAGTGAGGAAATCTCGGGCAATAGAAAATGACATTACCCCGAAAACAAACTCCGAGGCTTTTTGCGGGCCGGGGTGCAAAAAATGTTCCGGCTTTTAGGTTTTAGAAAACCTTAAATTTGGGTGGGCTAGGGGGGGTTAGGGCTTTACGTAGGGTTTTCGGGTTGTTTCGGGCTTTCGGGTTTCGGGCTCTAGCGTTTTAAGCTTTAGGGTTTAGAGTTCAGGATTTAGGGTTTAAGAATTGACAGGGCTTAGGGTTTCAGATCTGGGGTTTGCAAGTTTCAGCCTGATTTCCCGCTTGCCGACCTCTTTTCGCCCATGCAGCGTGGCCCTCCCCGACAAACAGGGCATTCATGGCGGAAAACCCTAAGCCCTTAAACCCCTAAACCCTAGACCCCTAAACCCCTAAACCCCTGAAACCCCTAAACCCCTGAACCCTAAACCCTAAACCCCTAAACCCCTAAACCCCTAACCCCCTAAACCCTAGACCCCTAAACCCTAGACCCCTAAACCCCTAAACCCCTGAAACCCCTAAACCCCTAAACCCCTGAAACCCCTAAACCCCTGAAACCCCTGAAACCCCTAAACCTTTAAATCCAGAACCAACGGTCTGACCTGCAACTTTCAAGCCGATGTCAACAGCTTCTACAAGGCAGAGACCTCTTAGCCTCAGCCCAGACGTGTAGATCCGACCCTAGACATTCATCCAAAAAAATCGGAGCCTCCAAGGAATGTTAAGCCCCCCCTAGTTGCTGAGTTCATAAGCCCCAAAAAGTATACACTTTCAGTTTTATAGTGGGTAACATTACCCCAAAAAGTGTAAAGTGTATCCACTCAGCTACTAAGAACCCTAGCCCCTCCCCTAAACCCTAAACCCTAAACCCCTAAACCCTAAACCCTAAACCCCTAAACCCCTAAACCCTAAACCCCTAAACCCTAAACCCGAAAGCCTAAACCCCCAGGACCGACACCTCCAAACCACGGCTGCACATCTGACCGATGTCGCCGAAGCAAATTTCGAGAGCCCGCGCCGGCTTGGCCGGCCCGCTAAAGTGCCAAAGGCAAGTCTGGCCTCACGGTTTAGGGTTTAGGGTTTAGGGGTTAAGGGTTTAGGGTTTAGGGGTGGCTAAAACCTAAACCGGTTAGGGCTATAAGGGCTTAGCTGAACCCTAAACGCATGGCTACTCGTCTGCTTGATCCTTCTGTCTTACCGCTTTTGGGCAACTACAGAAACCCCACGGTGGAACGCAACAGCAGATACCGAAAGCCTTATAGGGAAACCGTTGTTCAAGATGCTTGCATGAACCACGCGGTTCGGACGGCTAAACCTCCTTGGCATTTCTGGACCGCTTCAGACGGGATCATGGCGATTGCGGGAATTATGATAAGTATTTCTGCACGAGTGATAACAAAAACAAGCTGTCATGGCTCGGACATGCCGAATCGGAATCGCCGAGCAACTGCAGCTGCTGTTTTTGCTGCAGCACTCTTATGAATGTGATGGTATGATGATTGAGAGTCCTCGAGTATGCAAAGCCCTTAACTTCTAAGAACTTTGAGCTCAAGGCATATGGGCAGGCCCATCTGAAGATGCCCGGGAGCTTCTGGCAACTTGGTTGCCTCAACTCCGGCTCACTAACCGGACGCTTGTTTGGCCATGGACTTCGTCCATGGAAAAGAAAAGCATTCCATGCTACGGCCTGCTGCAAATCAATAGACCCGAGGTTGATATGCGAGGATCGGCGGATTTGGTGCCAAGTATCAAGGTATGTCAGGGTATTGGGGTTTAGTTATGAAGACCTACCTGTGAGGCAAACTTCTGATCAACTTACACAACCCTAGAGCGGAAGCACTGAAGCCAAAACCCTGAACCCGAATAACCTAGCTTTTTTGTGGCTCCTTCTTATGATTTCCGTATATGATATGCCCTGGAAAAAGTACGTAGGTTGTTTAGGGCCCCTAAATGGGTTTAGGGTTCAGGGGTTTCTTTTTTTTAAATGCAATAGCCCTCTTTCTCCAAGACAGATTAATCAAACTGAGCGTGCACTTTTGTAGCACCACCCAGACCCTCGAAAGACGAAGCCCTCTACTCACTGGACTCAGGGGTTTAGGGTTTAGGGTTTAGGGTTTAGGGTTCAGGGTTTAGGGCTTAGCGTTTAGGGTTTAGGGTGTCAGGTTATAGGATGAGGGCTCAGGCTTTAGAATTTGGAACTACGATGCTGGCCACCTTTGCAGGCAAGCTGCAGGGAGAGGAATGCACAAAGCATTGTTGAGATCAAGCGTCCAGCAGTTCCAAACGGAATCACAGTGGTTGCTGTCTGCTGATGACCCATTTCATATAGACTTTGAATCATGCGTCCCGTAGAATGTACGAGCCCTGTGCATCGTACCCCAACTTCTTCTTCTTCTGTTTTGGAGCTTGAAACCAAGGGGCTCAAATCAAGGTCTACAGTCAGGGGGCTTCTGTTTCTAACACGGAGACCATGAAACCTCAGACTCCATCTGACAGCAACCTTCAACCCTTTACCCGAATGCCCTGAACATACTACCCTGAACCCTAATACTCCAACACCCTAAACTGGTGGGCAGGGATGGGGATCCTAAATGCAGGACCGAGATGCTCAACAACACCGAATTCGCATGGCATCTTGGCGTCTTTTCGTGGCCGCTGTGCACGGCAGGTCTTGACCACAATTCGGATATCGTTTACCCGGGAGCGCCCTTGATCTGTTCGGACATGTGATCCGTAGGCCATCTCCTGTGGGTGAAGCAGACCCCATACCTTAAAGCCAGGGTTTAGGGTTTCGGGTTTAGGGGTTGAGAGGCTTCTTCGGATTTCGGATTCACGGTTCAGGGCTTAAGGACTCTACTTTGATAAACCCAAAAGCCCCAAAGCCCATAACCCTTTAGGGCTCTAAAGCTGGACCCGAACAACCTGGGAAGTCTGGCGACTTGGAACTTCGCTTAGGGCTTAGGGTATAGGCCTGACGACAGGCTGCACAAGTGAATGCAACCGGCAAAACGGCTTGTCCTTGGGGTGTTTAGGGTTTAGGGTTTAGGGTAGCTTCCATTTCAGGCATGTTCAAGCTCGGTTGGAGGGTCCAAGGGTGTCGGTGTTGCGGTGTACCCAGAGAGCCCAATACCCCTTAATTAAGGAATATAGCTTAAATCATAATATGAAGCCCCTTATAATTTAAGGTATACAGCTTAATTAAGGGACATTGGGCTCTTTGGGTAGGAGCTAGACCACCTAGCTTGCCCAGAAATGCTATCAGCACCTCGTCTGAGGCTCGCCTTAATTAACGGCCCCAAACCCTAAACCCTAAAACCCAAAACCCTCGGTGAAGACCCGTCTCAGCCGCTGCCCGCAGTCCCAGCATGATCTGTGATGACTTTCGGGTCCAGGGAGATTCGGTTTACCAGCCTCCAGAGCACCGCTAGGTCGGAGTGTTAGGGCTTACTTAAAGGATCATGGGACTTACTAAGTAGGGTATAATTAGGGTTATAAGTCCCCTAAGTGGGGTTATCCTACTTGTAACCTACTTATAACCTTGCTTACTAAGTCCCATGATCCTCCCAGTAAGGTTGAGGGCTTAGGGCTTAGAGGGCTCAGGGGCAGAATTACCCATACTATTTTGGGGAGGTTCCTTTAAACGGATCCTTAAAGGGCTCTATAAGGGATCTAAAATAGGATTCTATATAAACAAGTAAGGCTTTAGAGGGTTGAGGGCCGGAGGGCTAAAGGAGTTTAGGTTTAAGGCATTTCTACGCAATTTCTCATACAGGCAAAGCTTTAAAGCCCATTGGGGTTCAGGCTTTGGGGTTGATTGGCGATTTAGAGCATCTCGCTCATCTTTCCCTCTCTGCAAGGTAGGAACCTCACTAAGAGACCCTGGCAACATGGATCCAAGGATCTAGTTCGTGCTCGACTTCCTACATGAAGGGGCAAACGGAAGTAGCACAGGGGCCCTCCATCCGGAATAGGGTGTTGGGGAAAACTATGCCAACTATGGTGATGTCACATAGAGACCAAAGCGTGGATATTCTTACCAATCCTAGTATTGCGAACACCGTAAACCCTAAACCCACAAACCCTGAACCCTAAACCCCTAAACACAAACCCCAACACCTGAAACCCCGAAACCCCAAACCCTAAACCCTAAACCCCTAAAACCTTTAAACCTTAAAAACTGATTCAGGATGATTGGGGATGACAGGTTTGGGGTCTGAGGCCCAGGCCCTCGCGCGCGGGCCACAATCTCCCGATTTCGAGGCGCCTTTACGCTCGAGGAAGGCGGTCTAAAGGGTTCAGAATACCAGAACCCTTTGGGGTGTTGGGTTAAAGGTTTTGGGCTCAGAATGAGAGAATCTGAGGCTCGCTCAGTTGATGTCGGCATAGAGATTCGGGCGAGTGGAGTCGGGTATAGGGTTTACAATACCAGAAGATTTTGGGGTGTGGCCTTAACGAAATGCAATTCAACATGAGAAACTGCGGTGGTCAATGCGTCACCGAACCCTCAAAACCCTCAAACCACAAAGGATGCTCAGGGGTGACTTGAAACAAGGGCTTAAGGCTTTAGGGTGCTTTTAAAGGAATTCAAATTCCATGCGACTCCTCTCAAGTCCGCTCCCCAGCCCTTTCCACTCCGAGGCAGAAACCCTCTAAAGAATAAAACCCTAAGCCATAAAACTTAAAACCTAACCCCTGAATCCCAAACCCAACACCCAAAACCTGAACCCTAAACCCTAATCCCAAAACCCTAAACCCTCTTTGGTAAGATTGAAACCCTCCCAGCCTTCTCCACAGGCCTTCTAACAGGTGCCGAAGGGGTCGTGAGTTTGGGTTTGGGGGGTTTAGGGGTTAAGGGTTTAGGATTAAGGGTTTAAGGCTTTAGGATTTAGGGTTTCGGGTTTAGGGTTTAGGGTCTAAGGGGTTTGGGTTTTGGGCTTAGAGGTTAGGGAATTTAGGGCACTCAGACTGAAGCTTTGCTTGAGAGCTCTTGGCTTCAGGGCTTTGGCTTCGGGCGTTTGCGGAGGGCTCCGGGGCCATCACCTGGGCTCTAAAGTAACCAGGGAGAAAAAAGTATAAACTTTTATTTCATAATGGTTGTAACAGGTCGCCAAAAAAGTAAAGTATGGTACTCCAAAGCCCAGTCACCACGAGGGTTTAGGGTTTGGGCTTGCAGAGTGTGCATTCTCAATATGTGGGATTTCGTGTTCGGGCCCCAGACTGCCGCCTTAGAGTTTAAAAGTTTCTGGTTTTGGGTTTATAGGGTTTAAAAGTTTCTGGTTTAGGGTTGCCCCAGATCATCACGGTTCCACATGCTGACATCGGAGGTGATGATTGCTCGACAACAACGCAGCCGAAAGCACGCCAGCCGGGTTTAGGGTGTAAGGGAACTTGAATCAGACTGCCCAAAAACGCCAAGAGGAAGGGTTTGGGATTTGGGCTTTGGGGTTTGGGATGCAAGTATAGTAAAGCTCAGTACCCAAACTACCACAACTACAACCCAAGATGACTTAACAAATCCACGAAAGGCAAGCCATGCCGCATGCCCAAATCTTACAAGCCTCAAGCTGTCGAATTACAGAGAACCACGTTCGAATCTACAAGTGTCAGTTTCCGAAAAAGGGAACCCCAATATAGTACCCTAAATAGTAGGATCCTTATTATAAGGACCCCAAAATAAGGCACCCCAAATTTTCGGAAACTCTAAACCCTAAGCCCTTTATCGAACCCTTATAGATCCCTTTAATAAGGAACCCTTTAAGGATCCCTTTTAAAGGCACCCCCTAATTTTCGGAAACTCCCGATGACGTCCCTAAGCCCTCTGGAGGGAAGTTTCCGAAAATTAGGGGTACCTTATTTGGGGGTCCTTATAATAAGGATCCTACTATTCCTGCAAAACCTCGAAAAACCCTAAACCCAAACCCAAAACACGCAATCCTGAACCTCTTAACCCTAAACCCGAAGGCATCCCGATCCTCGTCTCGCCAGCAGTGACCAGACCTTATGACGAGAGACCCATACTACGCCCTAAGGGATACCGGTTCAGGATTAAGGGTTTATGATGTAGGATTTGAAAACAGTACTATTTACGATAATTCGGGATCTGAAATCTATGTCAGGATCCCCTGTTTTCCTAAATTCCGAGAAAGGTACTTGCTCTCCCTAAAACAGCCATAGGGCAATGTAAGCTCCTTTTGCTGATAGCTCCCTCTAAAGGAGTGCATTCCCGATTCATGAAGCACTTTATAGCAACCTTCATCCTCTCTTTCCTTCAGCTAACGAGTGTGTCTTGAAAGCGGGGTGGCCAGAGGGATCCCACACGAGAGCCCACGAGCTTGGCAGGGAAGGCACGAAGGACATGCTCGAAGGTCGGAACTCATGAAGTGGCTGAGGAAAGTGCGCTGCACCACTGGAAATCTAAGCCCCCAGAAGAACTCAACTACCGCAGTGGAGATCTTCACCAACTATGTCGAATCTCAGAGCTACGACATGGTCTCACTGCATGACTACATGAGTTCTGCATGTTCAAACAAGGATCAACAAGCTTAGCGTTTACGATGCCAGCTCAAGTGTGCTGTCGTGTGCCTCGCAAGACTGCTAGGATTCCTGAGCAACGCCCAAGGTGAACAATGGCCCGCCGATGACCCCAACGGATTCGTCAGCATCGAAATGACTGATTATTTAATGCAGCAAAAACTGCAATCACCCCCAAAACCCCATACTAAGGTTAATTGCATGCAAGCCCCTTTCAAACACCCTATTGAACTCAAACACCTTCACTAAAGGCCTTAGTGTCTCCCGGAAGACACTCTGAGTAAACCCATAACTACAAAGCCTATTTGTCCAAACTGCCAGGCCGGTAACCCTAGACTCTATACCATTTAGGGTACTCAGAAAGGGACCTTAATTTTGACAATGACCCATATGCACAATACTATCCCCTTGTTCCCGTCCGTCTAGAGTTGATACAATAACATAGCCACAACCCCTGCTCTAATTATTAGGGCTCCTACTGTACAGTAAACCCCATAAAGTTGGAAACCTGGTTAAGGCCAAAAAGTGCTGGGATTCCCTATACATCACTCTTAAGGATTGAGGCTATTGGGTTTCCAACTTTTGGGCTTCTACTGTAGACTCTATAACCCCCCAGAGATCCCAATATCCCTTAATTAAGGAAGATACCTTAAATCATATTCGGGATCCTACAATAATTTGAGGTATATTCCGAAATTAAGGGGTATTGGAGCCCCCTAAACCCCAAACCCTATAGATCCCTTGAAGGAACCCATAGGTATTCCTTAATTAAGGGGTATTGGGATCTCTGGGCTAACACAGGAGCCTTACAAGGCAGTACTGCGGTCTATTACAGTAAAACATCTTGGGGACTGGAGATACAGGGCTTTTTAGTAATGTGTTTAGGGTTTAGGGTTTAGGGTTTAGGGTTCTAGTTAATAGTTGGGCTTTTAAGTAACCAGGGAGAAAAAAGTAGAAACTTTTATTTCAGAATGGTTCCTTTAAGAAAAGAAGTATTAAAGTATGGTACTCCAAAGCTCAGTTTACTAGTTATTACTTATTCCGAGCCCTAAGCCCCCCAACCCCGAACCTCCCTCAAACCCTAAACCCTGGACCTTAGAAGTAACCAGGGAGGAAAAAGCGCAGACTTTTTTCATAATGGTTCCCTCTAAGTAACAAATCCCACAAAAAAGTATTAAAGTATGGTACTCCAAAGCCCAGTAAACTTTAAACCCCTAAACCCTGAACCCTAAACCCCTAAACCCTAAACCCTCTAACCCTCTAACCCTCAGAGCCTGAACTCTCAACCCGAAACCCTAAGCCCCAAAGACTCTCTCTGAGCGCCACACCATCCCCCCCCTTCACATGGGCCAAGACCTCACAGCTGTTTATGGCAGGAAGTCTGACTTTGGGAGCAACTTCGGTTGGCTTAAGGTTCAGAACCTGTCAAGAGGTCTAAAGTTTCTAAAGCGTTTAAGAGTTCAAACGAGAGGTCTATAAGGTAAAGCTTTGCCTTCAGGGTGCTTTAGGATATGGGGGGTTTCCCCAAATAGGGGACCCTGATTTAGTACCCTAAATAGAAGGATCCTGATTACAAGGACCCGAAGAGAAGGTACCCCCAATTTTCGGAAACTCTAAACCCTAAGCCCTTTATCCAACCCTTATAGATCCCTTTAAGGAACCCTTTAAGGATCCCTTTTAATGGCACCCCCCAATTTTCGGAAACTCCCATATAGGGTTTCGGGTTCGAGGTCTTAGGGTTCAGGCCTTTCGGGGTCTGGAAGTTTAGTGCTCCAAGCCTTTAGGGTTTGGGGTTTAGGGTTTAGGGTTTAGAAGCTCCCAAAAGTAGGTAAAACAATGGCCCAACACCTATTGAAGGCCTTGGTTCTACATACTGTTGGGTCCAGGTAGGCCTTTAGAAGTGGGTGGCAGGGGTAAGTATGGGTTTAGGGTTATAGGGACTACCAGAAAGTTTCGTTAAGGGACTACCATAGGGATCCATTCCCCCCTTCCCTACTAAGAAACAGGGAGTCATAAACTTCCCTGGAGCTACAACCTCTAAACCCTTGCAAACTCAATCAAACTAGAATGCCCTGTGAACATTGTACATACCGAATACCGAAAAACCTTAAAAGCGCGATGCCATACAACCCTTAAAGCCAAAACCCTAAACCCTATAAACCCTAAACCCAACCCACAAACCCGAAAGCTGATCCCTAGAACCCTACTACTGCAGCCCTGTTCAACCCTTAGAGCCAAAACTCTAAACCCGAAACCCTTAAAGCCAAAACACAAAAGCCCATGCCATACCACCCTCAAAGGAACCCTTAAAGGAATCCCGATAGATCCCTTAAAGGTCCCCTGAAAGGAACCCCTACAGATCACATAAAGCCAAAACACAAAATTTAAAACAAAAGCCAGAAGACCCAGGCCTCGTCGAAGCAAGCCGGCTGCCAACCTCCCAGCAGCCTTGGCAAAATGGCGTGGTTTCGGGGGCTTTGCAGGTTTAAGTGCAGATCGTTTAGGGATTTAGGATTACTACTTGGAGGCCCTTTAGACTTAGTAAGTGGGGTTAGTAAGGTGGGTTATGGGGGATTATAATATGGTTTCTAGAAGATACTAAGTAGACTTACTAAGTCAAAAGGGCCTCCAAGTAGGCCATTTTATGTTTCTGGTGTAGTGCAGGGCCTAGGGCTTGAAGCTTAAGGATCCGGGCTCCTGTCCCAAGGTTTAGGGTTTAGGGTTTAGGGTTTAGGGTTTAGGGTTTAGGGGAATGACAGTCGAGAGCTGCCCGGCCACCAACCGTCTGAGGATGCTGCGTGGTTGTCGACTTGCATGCAGATCGGCCGGAAAGCCGCCCTCAGCGGACCGGGTCATGTTAAAGACACTTCTGGCTTTAGGTCTTTGGTTGTAAGACTTACCTGGAGCTTATAGATCCTCGATTTTAAGGGTTGCTTGAATCGTTCATGGTTTCTTGATATCTGTGTAGAAAGGCTTAGGGCTTTAAGTCTAAAGGTCTCCTAAACCCTAAACCCTAAACCCGAACGGTTTAAGTTTGAGGGGTTTGGGTTTAAGTTCGAGAGGTTTGGGTTTAAGTTTGAGAGGTTCCGGTTTGAGGTTTAGGGTGGTTTAGGATTGTGGGTGAGCTTCTGGGCTCTTTGGGCGTCGACTTTGGGGGTGCAGACTTCCGGGTTTCAGTTCTTGGCGCCTGTCCTTGGGGTGTAACCTTAAAGGGATCTATAAGGGTTTCTTTAGAGTTATAAGGGTTCTATAAGGGTTTCTTTAGGGTTATAAGGATTCTATAAGGGTTTCTTTAGGGGTATAAGGGTTCTATAAGGGTTCCATGTGGGCAGTTCTCTAAATTGGGCTCCCTCTTAGGGTCCTTTTTATTATAAGGCTTCCATTTCAGGCATGTTCAAGCTCGGTTGGAGGGTCCAAGGGTGTCGGTGTTGGGGTGTACCCAGAGAGCCCAATACGCCTTAATTAAGCAATATACCTTTAAAATCATAATATGAAGCCCCTTATGATTTTAAGGTATATTGCTTAATTAAGGGGTATTGGGCTCTCTGGTTTCAGATATTTGGGGTGTCCATGGATATATGTAAATCCTCGGCACATGGTTCCTCAACCAACTCCTTAAATGGTGCCTAACCTGATTCCTTGAAGGGTTCCTTAAAGAGATCTTTCGATTGGGACCCAAAACTTACAAGCTTCCCCGCTAAGCCCAGGACGTGTGGGCTCCGGACTATGGTCTGCACCTGGGTTTGGCTAAGGGTTCCTGTAAGGGTTCCTTTAAGACTCATGGGCTCCGATAAGGGTTCCAGTTCTTATGGCGCCGGAGTCAATATGGCGGAAGGCTTTATGAGTCTGTTGGGTTTAGTTTTGCACGGATTTTGTGAGCGCAGGACATTTTTCCAATGCCGCGCTTTCAGGTTTATCACTTTGGGTATATCCCAATACCCCTTAATTAAGGAATATAGCTTAAATCGTAATATGAAGCCCCTTATAATTTCAGGTATATTGCTTAATTAAGGGGTACTGGGCTCTCTGGGAATGTCAGAACATGGAGCCATAAACCCCCGAGAGGCCTAAACCCTAAACCGTGAGTCCGGCAACTCCAAAGCAGGAGGATGCTTTATGCCTTACCCTAGGGCTCTAAGGACTCATATAATAAGGCTTTTGGGCCCAAAGACCATACTATATAAGGCTTTTGGGCTATGTTGATGCCCAGGGTTAAGGGGTCCACAGTACCTATATAGTAGAATGTAGGGTCTCTATGTTAGGAATTACTAGTATGATTTGGGGAAGTATCCCCCATAACAATGCCTAGGATCCTTTGAATACTGAACCCGAAACCGTTAACACTAGTAAGAACCGGGGCTCCTCGATCAGGTCCCTACAGTTACACATCTCTTCTTCCTGGGTGAACCCATAGCTTCCTCGCCTTGCCCCAAAACCCTCAACCCTAAACCCTAAACCCAAAACCCTAATCCCCAAGCCTGAGGGGTAAGGGCCAGGGATTTGGGGCTTAGACAGATCTGCACAGTAGGCAAGCATCCGAATAAAGCTCACCGCTAGATCCCTTATAGATCCCTGTGGCCCCTTATAAATCCCTATAGATCCCAATAAACCCCCTTGAAGCAGTAACCCTTTGGGCTGCACGCTGAACTTTAGCAAGACCATCCGTCGGAAACAAGAGCATCCCAGCGAGAGTCTTACTAGAGCGGTCAGACTAAGCAGTGCTACTATCGCAGTGTAATCCCAAAATGTTTACAGAACCAGAAGCCCCAAAAACCCTGTGTTCATTGTTAAACCTAAACCCTAAACCCTCAACCCTAAACCCAGTTAAACCCCCTACATTCAACCCTTAACCTGATGTGCTCGTGCTCCATAGGAATGCCAAGGAAAGCACTTGCCGTGTGCGTCACGGCGAGGGAGCCCAGTTCCTTGGACAAAAGGGATTTTGGGTTTCTGTCTAGGATTTGGGCTTTACTTGGAGGCTTGCAGGGTTTAGGGTTTAGGGGTTAGAGCCTAGGATTTTAGAGTTTGGGTTTCTGTCTAGGATTTGGGCTTTAGAGTGT